>PVKP010041691.1:0-18580 GCA_004027715.1 Plecturocebus donacophilus | reverse complement strand
GGCATGGCTGGCAGGGCTGTCTGGCACTAATCCCCAGCTCCCTGGAGATGCCCATCCCTGGGCACTGGCTTTTTTTTTTTTTCCTTTAATGACAACTCCCAAGGAAACTGGGTATTGAGAGGGAGGAGCTCTAGCAATAGGCACATTTTGGAGGGGAGGGGCCGGAAGAAAGGACCAGCGCCCAGGCTGAGGTAAATATGGCCAACTCTAAGCTGCTTGGAGATGCTGTTTCCCCAACCCCTGCTGTCATTCCTCCCCCAGGGGAGGAGCTAGAAGGGAAAAAGGCTGAGACCTCATGGGGATGGGCAAGGCTGGCTAAGGAAGAACAGAGCTGGCGGTTTTGGACACAGCTGGTGGCAGCACATGGGATTTCCTTTCTACCAGATGGAGTGGGCTCTGGCCTAGCAGGTCACGACTCAGACAGCCTGAGATACCTCCTCAGGCTCTCTGTGACCAGGGCACTGGCCGGCCAGATGCCCCTGCCATGTCTTCCATCTCCCCTTCTGCTCCAGTGGGGGACAGATGCTAGGCCAGGAGCACAAAGGCCATGACCTTGAGCTCTTTCCAATGCAGCCTAGGCCCAAGCCCACAGCAGGTACTCAGAGCCCAGAGGGGGCACACAGTCTCCAGTTTAGAAACTGGGTACAGCATAAGAGTGACTCCGACTTGTAAAACAGAGACAACTGCATTGACAAAACTGGATCCCCCTCAGTGGCAGCAGTTCGAAATCACAGGCCCCTGCCTGGGGAAGGCAGGGTCATGGGCACAGGCAGGACTGGCTTCTCCTTCCCTGAATAAGGCAGCATGACATTTGCTTCATTCATCTTTGGTAAAGGACAGGACTGGCAGAGCCAACCTGGGGCTCTAGGGGAGGGCAGCCTGGGCTTCTGCCTGCCACTGCTGTGGTGTGCTGGCCTTTCCCTCAGGCTTATGGGAGCTCATCTAGCCCAGAGACACCCTGGTGGTGTCCAGACATTGTAAGGAAAAACAAAATAACACTCTGAATAAAAATAACACTCTTCATACCCTGGTGTCAGTCCCATGCCCCCAGACCCTCTGGGCTTCAGTGCCAATTGCAGTGTCAGGACACATCCCTGAGGGTGGGGCCCACGGCTGCCTTGCACATTGTTCCCAGCCCCTACCCCTCCATGCTGAGCTCAGGACACTGGAGCTCCTGGATATGACAGGCTGGGGTCTCCCAGTCCTGAGGCTGCAGCCACCCCATCCCAGCTCTGAGCCCCAATGGCAGAAGGGGAACAGACAGACGCTGGCTGGGCTGCCACTCCATGGTCCACAGCCTTACCTGGAAGAAGCAGCAACTTCACTGAGCCCCGCAGCAGCCCCCAGCAGCAAAGGGCGACTGGCAGCTGCATGGCCATGAGAGCTCAGTACATGAGCTGTGCAAAGTGGTGTGTGAGCAGCTCCTCAGCTGAAGATCTCTGGCGAGCCTCCACAGAAATGCGTCTCAGGAAGTCCTGGCCATGTTCAGACATGTGGGAGGGCAGCTGAGGATTGGTGGACTGGGTGGCAATCTTGAAGACAGCGGCCACAGCTTCATACTCTGCCCATGGTGGTTTCTCTGTCAGCATCTCCACTACAGTGCAGCTCAGTCTCCACACATCTGCTTTCCTTCCATAGCCCTCACCGCTGATCACCTCAGGACTCATCCAGTAAGGTGTGCCAGTGATGGAGCGCATGCCCGTCCCCAGCATACAGATCGTCTGCAGGCATTTGCTGGCCCCAAAGTCCCCCAGCTTCACATTCCCAGCAGAGTCTCGAAGGATATTGGCTCCCTTAATGTCCTGGTGAATGATCATGTTGCTGTGCAGATAGGACATGCCCTCCAGGATCTGCCATGTGTACTTTCGAGTCACGCTTTTTGTCAGAGCACTGTAGGCCTTCAACTGGTCTTTCACGGAGCCCCCTGGCATGTACTCCATAAAGATGGTCAGGGTCTTCTCAGCACGGTCCCGCAGACAGCCATAGTACTGCATGCTGCACTCATATTGCAAGTTCTTTAGCAACTGGATCTCGCACTCCAGAGCACTCACCTCCTTGCTTGTCTCAGGACTGTCTGGGTCAAACTGGACCTGCTTGGAAGCAAGTTCAAGTCCCATGTCCACGTCATAGCACAAGTAGACCCTGCCGAAGGCATCCTGGCCCAGGAGCTTTCCCCGGCACCAATTGATGGGGGCACTGGGAGACTTGGTTGACACATTCCTCTCCTGCACAGAGGGCATTCTCACTGTCTGCACTCCGCAGGTGCCCACGGGGACCCAGGTATTGCACAGCTAGACCCATATTCTCACCATTTGTGCTCAGGGGGCAGCTGGAGGGCACCAGGGTGAGCAAGTTGCCTTGATGACGCTGTATTCGGGGAAATGTTCTTCTGCCATCGCTGTAGTCCTTGTGGTGCACAGACACATAGTAGCACCAGGGGTAGGTTCCACCTTTGACCCCTTTGTCATAGAGCTGAGTTTCCCAATCTGAGTATTCCTGTCTGTTGTCAGGGAAGCTCTGGGCACAGGACATTCATGATTTCCGGAAGGATGGGCTGTCTGCTGATCTGTCCAAGGATTGGCAGCTTCCAGACAAGGAATTTTCTGCACTGCTCAGGGGATCCAGCATGCAGTGCTCGCTGTTCTCTGGGATGAACTCCCACTCACTGTTGATGCTGGTATAGGACTCCTGCTGGGCAACGTGCTGCTGCCGCTCAGGAACACAGCCAGAGGCAGGTGAGCTTCGGCTGGGGTTCTGGGAGCTGACAGAGAGGTGCCTGCTTCTGGGTTCAGGGGGCTGGTAGATAGTATTTATATCCCCTGTGGTCTGGGAAGCCTTGATCTGCACCTGTCTGGACACCCCAGAGTAGGGGGAGGAACTGTTATGGTTTCTGTCCTGGGACAGCAGCAATATCCTAAGGCTTTTCATGCTTGAGCTTCTATCCAAAATGTCAATTGCTTTATCAAGATCATCTTAGTTTTTCAGCAGGATGGAGAGCTCGTTGTTCATGTAATATAGATCAAGAAGTTGTCCAAATACTGTTGTCACCTTGTGTTCCGCATCTTCTTATTTCACAGGCCGGCTGAACGCTATAATTCGCCTCTCCTCGTTGTGCTCAAACTTGATTCTGACGTCACTCAAAAATTTCTTTTTCTCACTGGGCCCTGCACATGAGCTTGTTGTTACTGTGGGGCTGTTCAGAAGGGCTGAGCTGCTGCTGTTGTGTTTTTTCTGCCTATTTGAGTGACCTGTGTCTTTGTTCTTCATGGTCTCATATCCAGGCATCCGGTGACGTCGGTTCATCTGGAGGGCCACCAGATGGTTCATGATTGAGTTCAATGCCTCCTGTTCGTCCATGGTGGCGATGGCGGTGGCGGTGTCTTGAGCCCGTGAGTGTCACCTCTGCAGCCGGGGCTGCATGCTGGGGGGGTCTGGGCGGCGGGGACGGCAGCGGGCCTGGCTCCGCGTGGGGAGTGCAGGCTGCGCTCGCGGCCTCTGCCGTATCCCCAGTTTCCGGCTCTGGCTCCGCCTGCGACCAGGCACTGTGGCATGGGCAGGTTGGCCTGCTACATCCCTGGCACTCCTGGTCTCTGCTCAACCCGGCCTTGGCGGCGCCGCTTGGCCTACCCGCCCGCCAGTCCCTCAGACCCACAGTTGCTCTGTCCGGCCACCGTTTTCCACCTCCGGAACGCTCTGCTTTAAGTTTTTTGAGAAATCTCCAAACTGCTCTCCACCATGGCTGAAATAATTTACATTCCCACCAACAGTGCATAGACATTCACTTTTTTCTGTAGCCTTTGCTGACATTTGTTATTATTTGACTTTTTAATGATAGCCATCCTGACCATACCAATAACAAGTCATAAAATTGAATTGGAAATAAAAAACCTGTCAACCAAAGGAAGCCCTGGACTGGATGGTTCACAGCTGAATTCTGTCAAATCTACAGAGAGCTGGTACCAATCCTACTGAAACTATTCCAAAAATTGAGGAGAAGGGACTCCTCCCTAACTCATTCTATAAAGCCAGCATCAGCCTGACACCAAAATCAGGAATAGACACACACAAAAAAGAAAACTGATAGCTAATAGCCCTGATGAACAATTCTAAACAAAATTCTAGCAAACTGAATCCGGAAGCACATAGAAAAGTTCATACACCATAATCAAGTATTATTCCTAGGTTGCGAGGCTGTTTCAACATATGCAAACCAGGAAATGTGATTTTCCACATAAAGAGAATTAAAAACAAAAACCATATTATCATCCCAATGAGTGTGGAAAAAGCTTTTGGTACAATCTAATATCCCTTTATGATGAAAAGTTCTCAACAGACTGGGCATTGAAGGAAGATACCTCAAAATGTTAAGAACCATCTATGACAAACCCAAAGCTAACATCTTACGGAATGGCCAAAGCTGGAGCATTCCCCTTGAGAAATTAAATAAGACAAGAATGCCCACTCTCATCACCCCTATTCAATATAGTGCTTGAAGTCCTAGCCAGAGCAATCAGTCAAGAGAAGTAAATAAACATCCAAATAGAAAAGAAGAAGTAAAATTATCTCTCTTTGTTGACAATATACCTAGAAAACCCTAAAAACTCTGCCAAAGGGCTCCTAGGACTGATAAACAATGTCAGTAAAGTTTTAAGCTACAAATTCAATGTACAAAAATCAACATTTCTATACATCAGTAATATTCAAGTTGAGAGTCAAATCAAGAACCTAATCTCATTTACAATAGCCACAAAAAATGGAAATACCCAGGAATACAGCTAACTAATGAAGTAAAGGATCTCTTCAAGGAGAAACATAAAATACTGCAAAAAGAAATCAGAGACAACCCAAATAAATGGAAAAATATTCTATGCTTGTGGATAGGAAGAATCACTATTGTTAAAATGGTCATACTGCCCCAAGCAACTTACAGATTCCACACTATTCCCATCAAATTACCACCATCATTCTTCACAGAATTACAGAAAAACTATTCTGAAATTCGTTTGGAATCAGAAAAATAGCCAAAGCAATCCTAAGGAAAAAGAACAAATCTGGAGGCATTACACTACCTGACTTCAAACTATACTACAAGGCTAAAACAACCAAAACAGCATGATACTGGTACAAAAACAGACACATAGACCAATGAAACAGAAGATACAAATATCTACAGCCATCTGATCCTCAACAAAGTTGACAAAAGGAAGCAATGGGGAAAGGATTCCCTTTTCAATAAATGGTGCTGGAATAGCTGTTTAGCCATATGCAGAAGAAGGAAAATGGACCCCTATCTCTTACCATATACCAAGATAGCTTAAGATTAAGGATTTAGATGTGAGACCTCAAACTGTTAGAACCCAAGAAGAAAACAGAAAACACCCTTGTTGACTTTGGCCTTGGCAAATAATTTTTGGCTAAATCCTGAAAAACAATTACAAAAAAAAAAATTGGCAAATGAGACCTAATTAAACTAAAGAACCACTGCATGGCAAAAGAAACTATCTATAGAGTAAACAGACAACCTACAGAATAGGAGGAATTATTCATAAAGTATACATCTGACAAAAGTCTAATATCCAGAATGTATAAGAAATTTAAACAAATCAACAAGTAAAAACAACCCCATTGCAAAATGGGCAAAGGACAGAAACAGTCACTTCTCAAAAGAAGACAGGTGGCCAAGAAATATGGAAAAAAAGGCTCATCATCACTAATCATCAGAAAAATGCAAATCAAAACTACAATGAGATATAGTAACACATTGATTAGAATGGCTATTATTAAAAAGTCAAACATTAACTCCATTTCTGATTAAAGAACCTTAGTCAATTAGTTATAGAAGGAAAGTTTTTTAACCTGTTACTTTTAAAAATAAAATAAAAACTTAAAACTTAGAGCCATCTGAAAAAGAATACTCTTCTCTAAAATAGGTGGAAAAAAAAGATGTTTGCCCACAAGCTCTACCTTTATTTCATATACTATTGAAGAACCTAGCCAGTGAAATAATACCGAAAAAAAATGTTATTGGCAAAAAATTGGAAACAGATGAATTAAAATACTTGTTTTAAATGATATACTCATAAAAACCAACAGATAGCTAATGACAAATTATTAGAAACAATGAAGAGTTTAATAAGGTTGCTAGATATATAACAGGATGGGGTTATCTGTTGAATATACAACATCAAAATACCTATTTATTTCATCATTCAGTGAAAAAAAACAATTATTTGGCACAAGGTAGACAAAAAATAGTTCTTGAACTGGCTGTGCAGGCATTTATGAATAATAATAGTTTTGAAAATTGTTTAAAAACTGAAAATGATACTATGAAATTTGAACACCTCAATTGTGAAAAAAGTTAACTAAGCTTTATTTGAGTTTGTGGGCTGAAGAGATCTTTAGTGCTCCATTTCCAACCCTAACTCCAAAAATTCTCTAGGAAGCTTTTTCTTCATTTATCTCCTGGTCAACTCTAAACATCCTCTGTGCTCAGGCAGTACCTCTTATAAACATCAATTTGCACATCAATACTACTTATGTCTACTATTTACTTTCATATTTATTCTTAAAACTGCACTAAGCTATTTGATCTTCTGAGTTATCTTTGTATCTCCAGAGTCAGGCAAAGTGTCATGTTCATATTAATCATTCACTAATGATTATTTAATCAACCAATAAATGAATAACTAAACAGATACATACATACATTCTCAGTTTACTGGCATATTTTATAAGACATATGCATTGGAAACAGATGATGAAACTAATCCAGTTGAGCAATGCCAAAATATTCAGTATCTGATAAAAGGTGGAATTTTTCCTTTTTCTGCTCACTGAACTCCTGCTGAGATTAACTTCATTTTTGAATAGAGAATTTGAACATGCATCTATGGCCCTCTATATCAGTCTCTATTCCATAGTTTTGTCCTAATATGGAGTAGGATTACTGAAGGGAAGGATTGATAGAACAGTAAGAACAATGTACAGAGGACTGTTCTTAGACTGTGTAACTCAGAGAATAAGCATTCCTCCTGTATCTCGTCACTTGCCAGGGCTGTGATGCTAGACTGCTTAGTGAGACAATATGGGTAACAGAGTTCTGTAAAACATCTTAACCAGGCCGGGCACAGTGGCACACGCCTGTAATCCCAATACTTTGGGAGGACGAGGTGGGTGGAGCAGTTGGAGTCAGGAGTTCAAGACCAGCTTGACCAACATGGTGAAACTCCATCTCTACTAAAAAAAAAAAAAAAAAAAAAAAATTAGTCAGGTGTGGTGGTGCATGCCTGTAATCTAAGCTACTTGGGAGGCTGAGGTAGAAGAATTGCTTGAAACTGGAGGTAGAGTGAGCCTAGATCACACCATTGCACTCCTACCTGGGTGACAAGGGTGAAAAAAATAAATAAACATCTAACCAAACCCCTTTGTCAGATATTGAGCCTATTTGTAGAACTAAATGTTTTGTTATCATTTTATAAACATGAGAAATTATTGAAAGTCTCATATCTTAAAATTATAATATGTTTTTCCTATTAAATAAATTGACAAAGGTAATGAGTTGGTCTTGTGGAAGTAAGTCAGTATTCCTTTTGTTATCTGTATATATTTCCTTATTTATTTTTGTTCCTGTATTTAAAGCATTCAATTCCTGCTTTGCCTTGCTTCTTCTTTCTTATTCATTTCTCTCCATTGTACTCTTCCTCTAAGCTGTTTGTGCTTTTGCCAATGGACCAATTTTGTAGAGCTGGTTTTCCCATCATGATTATGACTTGCAAGATTATGATTTTTTTGTTTCTTCACCTTATTTTATTGGTCTTTGGCCAATTAGGTAATGTCCAAAAGAAACAGTGGTGATATCATTGGGTACACTAGACCATATATTTCCTTTCTCTAACCCAGAGGTTTTCATAGTCTTTTATTGATGGTAGCCTTAAGGATAGAAATGTCACCTTAAAAAATATCTCAAGGATCTAAACTGAATTCACTTTGAAACTTTATTACTGGACATGCACAAGTATGTCAAGTCCTCAATTAATAGATGAAATATTATCTCATTTTTCAGTCTTAAATGTCTTCCAAAGGATTTCATGGACATGCAAAATAGTTGGTTGATATTTTGGGGACTATCCATGGAAGTAATTGAGCACACTGGCTAAGAGTATTTTTTGTGCTAATTAAATATTCCAAATTTCTATCAAGATTATTGTCACCTATTTAATGGCTCATTGAGTTTACAGTCTATGCAAGTTCTCTTTCATCAGTAATATTAGGACATCCATTCTAGAAATGACAAATTAGCAAGCTAAAAGGATAAAAGACCTTCTGAAGATTATTTACATTTCAAATTTTTGACATGGATAATTCTGTTCATTGATGAGATAAAGAATCTGGCCAGCTTGGAAGATTAATTTTCTTCAAAGAGTTCACTTACTCTTATTTTACAAAAGTTAGGCTTGAAAACTTATGCTAAAAGATGATTTTGTGCATTTAAATGGATCTATCCAGAAAATTTAATACCTTTCATATAGTTGGTAAATCTTATCTTCAATAGAAATTTTTATTGCATATACTAAAAATAGTTGAAACATGGACTCATGAATAAAGTTTAACATTTCTGGCATGAAAGAGAATGAGAAAGAAAATGTGAACACATTAGAAGTTGAGCATACAAAGAATTCATGTGTTCATTCAACAAATTATGATTAAGCAATGGCTATATGCTAGAGATTATATTGTACCATAAGTATACATTAGAGAATAAAATGGGCGTTTAAAAAAAGACTTGGTTTTGCTTACAGTATAGTTGGAAAGATAAACAATGAATAAACATATAAATAATGACTCTTGTTAAGGTATGAAAAAAATACTGACACAATACCTTAAGGGAAGAGCAGAGGTAGGTAAATGGTAATGGTATTTAAGCAGAGATACAAGGGAAATAAGGACTGAGCCAGTCAAAATGGAAGGAAAGTTCAATGGAAATGGCTCTGCTACCACATGACAGAATAAAGATTTTAATCCAGATTTTCAGACTCCAAATTCAATGCCTTATTTCCCTCATTTACCCATAACACTTGGATTGTATTTTGCCTTAAATAATAAAGACATACTATTCTAGATACTTTAGTCTTCAGTTATTTTAAATCCTCAGTTGTTATGGTTAAAGATAAAAACACAAAGAAGTCGTTTTTAAATACCAGCTCTTTTTTTCTTTTAATAATCTGTCCAGATTCAGTGCTAGGACATGGCTTTATGCGACTATGACTGCAGAATTGCATGGGGTCATACTTTTAGACTGACATGAGTGGTCAAGCAAGCTGAACAACCAATTTAGTTGATTTTGGTTTAATAACTTGACCGGTCATTGGACTGAATTGACCAGAAGGCACTGGCAAACAGAGTGAGTTATCTTTTTCTAGAGGATGCAAGCTATGTGTTGGAAGCTGTTATTAAGTATTTCAGACTGCATGAGTAGTATTCTACTACTGAAGTGACAAAACATTTTGAACCAACTTTACATGAAGAATATGGTAATTTCAGGGAGATAGAGGCAATATCTGTGTTTCACACTTGCACCCCTTGGACCTCTTTGGTTGTAATTGGCAAAAATTGACCCTGATTAAATTAAGCAAAAAAGAAGTTCATAAAAGGATATTAAATAGTTCATGTTAGGGAAGAGATGAGAATTGAGCAAGAGAGAAAAACACAGGACACCTAGTAACGAATCAGTGTTGTATTAAAATTGTGGAGACCCAGTTGGATCAGGCTAGTATCTGAGTAGTTTGGTTAAAGTGTTTCACAGAGAGAGAGAGAGAGAGAGAGAGAGAGAAGCTGGATATTTCTGTTATGACTGTTACTACTGCTACTGCTGCTACTACTGTTATCCACTACATTACTATATGACATTTAATGAGATTTTACTCTGTCGTACTAAGCATGTTAAGTGCCCACACAACCTGGCAATTAGTAATATGAGTATCTCCATTTAACATAAGAGGAAACCACAGCTTGAAGAGATTAACCTTTCACAAGGTCACAAGGTTACCAGGTGGCAGAATCCAAAATTTGCTCTATATAAAACCAAAGCTGTGTTCTTAATGTCTATTCTAAATATTTCATTCAATCCACTTAAAATAAGAAGACAGCTGGTTAGTTAATGGCATTCAAGGAAAAGTAGCCAGTAGGAGAGTTAGTTGGGTTTTTTTATTTGTTTGTTTGTTTTCATTTTTCTCCAGGTCCTTTGCTTCTATAGGCCCTTGTCAATATATGCCTATGATTCAAAATCCAGTGCATGTGATTTTCAATTTTCAGCTAAATCATACCATCTACTACTAAAGACAGTAAGTAATTGACCATAAGGCAAAAGAGGAAAAGTTTCCAAGAGTTGTTTTTAAAGTATCAGTGAAACTCAGTTAAGACTATGCAACATACTGGTTATGTGTTGAAAGAAGCAGAATACTTTTCTTGCTGTGTAAAAATTATAAACACAATTTTAGAAGTAAAAGCTCTCTAAAAGACATTTTTATTTCCATAAAGTTGCCAACTCCAACATCCAGCCCTTGAAATGAGAAACACAGAATTACTAATGACTGAATTCTGGAAAGAAAAATAGTAAGAGGGCAATTAAAAATGGTAAATTTAATATCAGATTCATGATCAAAATCAGTTACATGAGATTTTAGCCAAAAGAATGCTGAGGTTGATAAATAGTGCTAGAAGTCCTAAGCAATTGGATGTCTTCACTGTACTAATTGTAAATCAGTCTTCTACTATTTATATTTCTTCACTTTCTGCAGACAGAAAGAAGCAAATGTTTTTCACTATAAATTAATTATCGAGCAAAAATCCAAAAGGTTCAGTTTTATAGATAGGCAGAATACAAATATATTGATTTCCTTGAAGGTAAAATACATAGATGGTCCCTCTTGTTTTTGTTTTTGTTTTCTTCCAAAATAGACCATTCAGTGAGAAGGACATGCCTGATATAAGGGATGTATGCAGTTACTAATTACATTTGTTTAAAAATGTTGCTTCCATTCACCACCAATTGACGGCCCAAATTAAGATGGAGGAAGCTTACCTCTAAAATAAAAGTTATTTACATTTGTTATGTCTCACTCAAAATAAATACGTACCTTCTGTCTGTGTAAAATGCAAACTAAAATCATTTAAATGAGGAAAGAAGTAGAACTGCTGCAAATAATGCTCTGAAAAGTTCTCTAGGAAGTGGTCACAGCCTCTTGAGAACACTTTGAACCAGAGTTAAAATAAATGAGCGTGCTGTAACCTCACACAGACTCCTAATCAGATGGTCTTTGTTCTGCAGCTCATATTTTAACTAGAAGTTCGTTTCCAATACCGGCACATATTCTTCTATTCATATGTAAATAGCATTAAAGTTGTTATTCTTTCTTCCCCAAATTCTGTTTTTAAAGTAATAATAAAATTTACGAAAGAATAACTTGAGAGGTGGGTGCTTTTGGACACTTGAGTATTCTGGCATTGCACCAAACCCACAGTGTCCATCTTGAAGGAGAAGCTAGTGTCTCTCCTTCCCTCAGAGATCTATTTGAACATTAAGGGGTTATCACTAGTGCTGTTATGGGCTTTAGATGTTTCCACTGATATGACATTTGAATTTCAATGGCAGTTTTATGGCTCTCTTTAGAGCTGCCATCAAAGCGGAGGTGATGAGTCCATGGTTGCACTGACTATCAGGAGAGAAATAGTTGTCTGTTGGTCAGAAAGGGCTGGGAACCATACTCCCTGGTTCTCCTCCTGACTTTGCCAGTCACCTGCTGGATGCCACTGAGTAAGTCACATAAGATTACAGGGACCTCCCTTTTGTGTGCAGACTAATTGCCTGTGGCAAATGTTGCGTGCAAATTTCAAGGGCAATTGAGTACTGTGTGCTTCCCCACTTGGCTTCTCCTTTTTCTCCTTTTTTTCCCTCTCTCTTTTTTTGAGGCCATGAGTTGCCAGTTTTATGTGCAATTGAGTAGTGCATACCCCAAACTAAATAGGGCACCTCAGTTGCACTTTAAAACCATCAATTATAAACATATCTACGATATCTGATGTCTTAAGGGAGTAATGCAATTCTGCTTTGATGGAGTCATTTTATACAGCTGTTTCTTCCTATTTTTACAAGAGTGCTGCGGTTATTAGTTTAACCAAAACAGGACATTACGTTCTTGTGTGCCTTGATTTTTCAATTTGTTAAAGGATAAGGAAGTAAACCACATTTCTGAGTGTCTCCAGTTGTTAAAGAAGAAGAGTTAAGATGAAATTTCAAATGGGTAAGTATAGGATATTTGCAGCTCTTGCTTAGAATGTGCTCTGAGTTGTGTTTGCTATTTAAAATGATATCTTATAAATATATTTATTAAATAAATCAACTGCTCTCTTTTTTTTTTTTTTTTTTGAGACAGAGTCTCATTTTGTCGCCAGGCTGGAATGCAGTGGCACAATCTTGGCTCACTGCGACCTCCGCCTCCTGGGTTCAAGCAATTCTCCTACCTCAGCTTCCCGAGTAGCTGGGACTACAGGCGCACGCCACCATGCCCAGCTAATTTTTGTATTTTTAGTAGAGATGGGATTTCACCATGTTGGCCAGGATGGTCTCGATCTCTTGACCTCGTGATCCACACGCCTTGGCCTCCCAAAGTGCTGGGATTACAGGCTTGAGCCACCGTGCCCAGCCTTCTACTCTCTTTCAAGGAGAAGTTTTGTGTTAAGAGGGTCACCTGGGTTCAGGCAATTACATATTTGAATACGAGCTGTGTCAACTAGCAACTGTGATTTTGAGAAAGTCACTTTCCCCTCTGCCTCAGTTTCCTTTTATGGAGGAAAGTTATTTTGCCCTACATCTTAGTCTCTCAAATGGGGGGAAAATTCCTTATCTTCTAGAATTGCTATATAGATGAAATTAGATACATGGAAAACCCAGCCGTCATTAGGCATTCGGAAACAGCGACAGTGTCCATAGTTGCTTAGAAGTTCTCATTTGGGGAAGATCATATGCTTAGAAACATTGAGTAAATACTAGAAGTGCTCAAGGAAATTAACTAGGTTCTCTAATAATAGGTTGATCAATAAAATAAATGTATATTTCAACTTTTCAACCATATATTGGGCTCACATAGGCAGAGTTGGTAGTTTTCATGCCGGTTGCTTTTCCTTTCCTTACCAGCCCTCTTGCCCTATTAGAAATCCACAGGAGTGGATAACTATTCCCTCCACTGACCATGGCAAAGATCCCTCTTATTAGTGCTCCGTGGAGTCCATCTGTCTATTTCCTTATCGGCATTGCCTCATTCCTTCTTCAGCAGTTTCCTTTTTTGTATACTTTATATCATTTGCCTAGTGTAAAATTTAACAAGTGATGTTAGAGATAATAAATCCCACAACTGCTATTTCTGTTTGAAAACCATGACACAGTGTGGTGAAAGCGCCAAATAGTCCAGGGTTTGTTCTTGTTTGCAGGGCTTTCTCTTCGCATATTTTACTGTCAGTTTCTTGACATTTTTGTCAGCTCAGTACTGGAGGGCATAGGTGCTGGCGGCAGGTCTTACCACATTTTTATTCTCTATTGCATTTTCAGAGACTACGAAAAAATAAAATAAAAAGTGGGGGTGAGAAGGGGGAGTGAGGAAGAACGAGGAAGAGAGGTGACCATGTCAAAGGCAGAGCAGGAGAAGAGTGAGGCTATGAAAGTCGGAATGTGTAGCTTTTCATTCTGCAGGCACTCACCAGGGAAGGTCCTCCAGGCACCCCTGCCCCCATCCCACCTCCAAACACTGAGACAGAAAGGCGAAGAGATTTGCTATGAAAGGCATGCCATTTTCTCATTCCCTCATTATGAAAGGCAAGTAGAAGGCAAATATTTGACTCTGTTTGCAGGATAATTTTTTTTTTCTTCTTTTCTGACTAACTGCATTTCCGAGCTGTGGAGAAAACGCAGAAAAAACAGCTATTGTTTTTCCTGGAACATCACCTTTGGCTCTAATCAGCTTTTATGGTTTTCTGCACTTTACAAGTGGGAGCATTTTCTTTTATTTTTATTTTTTATTGGTGGAAAAATGTACGGAAGCCCCCATGCCACGACCTTCAGAAAGTGTTCATGTAGATGGTGTCTTTTGTCATCACCTCCCAGCATTTGCAAAGAGAAAAAAAGTGAACACATTGTCACGGGCATCTATTCAGTTTTGACCCCCAAACACCTGAATAGCATAATAACAACAATAACAACTGTATTATACTACAGAAAATCATCCTCCTAAAAAAGACTTGTTACATTTTATTTTAATTTTCCTAAGAATCTATCACCCAAACTGTCCATGAAGAAATAAAAAATGTTTTCTTATTAAATAAGTTATGATAATGCACATTCCCAAATTTAAGCTAAAACTGAGTCCTTTTTTTCCATCAGAATATTTATTAATATGAAAAGGGGCTACAGTCTCAGTATCAGTAGTACACAGTTTTAGAAACAGAGTTCTAATAGTTTAAATTTTTGCCTTTCTGAGCACTTTGTTTTACTAAACAATTGTTTATTATTAAAGCTTTTATTTAGTGAATTTGGCAACTTGCTTTCATTACAAAGAAAGTTCAAGTGTTTGATAATTTCAGGGAAGGTCAAAGCCTAATTTTTAAACCATTCCCAAAGTATGCTGATGTTCCCTTGGATATGAGAACAAAACAAAATATTCATTAGGGCTTAAAAATAAAGCTTTAAAAATAGACAATATATAGATATAAAAATATAAATACATATAAAAGATATCATATATAAATAATATAAATATACAAATATATAAAATGAATATCCTACATAGATAACACTGCAAACAAAGTAAGATATGAACATAGAAGAGCCAAACAGAACACGTATCTTGGTGAACATCTGCAGATACATCAGTAAGGTAAACTACTACTGGAGAATTATTGGGTAAATAAATTCCTGCTTTGACAAATTTGACAAAGGTCACCAACTGCCTTCCAAATAGGACACATTGATTTATACTTGCAAAAAGGTAGTTTTAGATGTATGTGAGTCTCTTTTGTTAATTTGCCCTTTCATATTTTTTCTTCATTTTGTTATTGGACTCTAGATGAATTTAGTTGGTCTTTTAAAATGATTGTATCAAGTTTATAAATTTAAGAATCATTATTGTATGGCTGCTTAGAGTTATGTAGTTGGAACAGAAACCATATGACCTGCAAACCTAAAATATTTCCCACCTCGCCCTTTACTGAAATGCTGACTCCTGTTTTAGATCATTTCTTTTTCTTCCTTGTCTTTTCAATATTTATTTTCATAAGGAAAAATTATCCTTTTTATCATGAATTTTGTAAATTCTCATTTCAATAATTTCTGATGACTCCCCTGAGATTTCTATGTATCTAAGATATTACATGAAAATAATTATAAATTGACTTTCATATCTCATTATATGTATGCTTACTTCTTTCATTGTCTAGATCTATTGATATATATATATACACACACACACATATATAATATATTACATTTCCATTACTTACATATTTCTTTATATATATATTATACTTGTTTAATTTATTCTTATTTTATTAAAATACATTTTAACCAAAATGGATGTTGAATGTCAAATGTTTTCCCACATACATTGAACTAGTCATATATGATGCTCTGTTTTGACTTTTAGACATTTGTGAAATTTATTAATAGATATCCTATTTTAGACCCCTGGGGATGAACTCCACTTGGTTAGAATATTTTATTCTTTCAATGCCCAGCTGAATTTTGGGGGTCGTATTTTGTTAAGATTTCACATCCATTGTCAAAAGCAAAATGTGTCTATATTTTTCTAGTTTGTGGTTTGTAAATTTTGGATGTTAATGTTATATGAGGCCAAGAAAAATATTTTGTATGCTTCTTTTTTCCATACTCTAGACTTATTCAGAGTATCACAATTGTTTTTCCTTGAATGAAAAAAAAGTATGTACCTGTGAATACATTTGGACATTTTGGGTAACTGGATATTATTATTTTAATACATCTGTCAATTTAATTCATTGCTAATTGGCATAATCTTGGGCAGTTTATTATAGCAATATGAGAATGGACTAATACAGTAAACTGGTACTGGTAGAGATAGGTTCTGCTATAAAGATACCCAAAAATGTGGAAGCAACTTTGGGACTGGATAATAGGCAGAGGTTGCAACAGTTTGGAGGGCTCAGAAGAAGAAAGGAAGATGTGGGAAAGTTTGGAACTTCCTAGAGGCTGGTTGAATGGCTCTGACCAAAAACAATGAAGTCTATGCTGAAGTGGTCTCAGATGGAGATGAGGAACTTGTTGGGAACTGGAATAAAGGTGACCCTTGCTATATTTTAGCAAAGAGACTGGTGGCATGTTGCCCCTGCTCTAGAGATCTATGGAACTTTGAACTTGAGAGAAATTATTTAGGCTATAAGGTGGAAGAAGTTAAGTTCCTGTCTGAGATGCAGGGACTTAACAGCTGATCTTACATGTTTTACTAGGACTGTAAAGAAGAACTATGTTGTGGATATGGCATGCTGGCAATATCCCAAAGGACAGCAGTCTTTGAGAGTGAGTTTATTTATAAGAAATATCTATTATGTTGTGGACACCTTGCAAAGAACAAAGGCCTTAGTAACATGGAAGAGAGGCAGAGTTCTTCTAACAGATTGCATTGAGGGGAAGAGCACTTAGAGTCTTACAGTTAGTATGTTGCTAAGATGGTTTGACTGGAGGGGAAAAATCACGTTTTGGACTTTTCTCTAGTATCTGCTTTTGGTATTGTGGACAATTTTGAAAATGTAGATGTTGAGTGGTTACATGTCATGAAATTCTCACTTTGGCGGACTCTCAAAAGCCAGGTAGCAAAAAATTTCGGGAAGTGACAGGAAGGAGTTATGCCCCCTAAGGCTGGCCCTGACTTCAGAATTCTTCCTCTCTTGATCTTCAAACACAAGCTCCTTCTAATTAGCATGTTTACAAGGCATAAGGAAGAACAGGACTGGTTATCAAGAATTCACCTTGATGTAGGATTGTCTAACCCACAAGGATCGCTGTTTTTTTTTTTTTTTTTTTTCTATCTTAAAAGGCATTGGAAGTAGGAGGCAAGATGGGGGTGGCTAGGGCACTTTCAAGTCCTGAAAGAAGCTGTGTGGCCATGCGACTGGGACAATGCGAACTATTCTGGAATCACTGATCTTCAACTGGACATCAGAGTATGGCTCCTGCATTTGAATGATGACTCAAGTCTTCTGCAGCCCATTAGCTATAAGACCCCCAGGCAGGTGTCTTCTGAAGTATGAAGAGAAAATTAAGCATGAAAAGTTTGTTGCATGTCTCGTTTGTGATACAACTCAGGCTGAGACAGAGTGAGTTTTGTGGAGTCTTACCCTCTCTTCCCTAGTGAGCTTGGAATTGGATATTAAAGGAGAAAAACAAAGAGATATTTGTCTTAAAGCTTAGAGCACTGAACAAAACAGAGTGTGTGGGGGGCAATTAACTCTTCTGTGCTTCAAGGTAGCTGTTGCTATGCTTTTTATATGTACATACATGCTCATAGAAAGCAGCAGAAATGTAATATTCATATTAAAGTGTGTGGGGGAAATTGACATTATGTATATATTGTACACAATAGTATAATTTCAAAAAAGAATAACAAGTTCTTGTTTTGGCCACCTCAATAAGAAATGCTTTCTTTCTGTGTAGATCAAGGTAACAAGATCCAGATTTTTTTTTTAAATGACACCACTTAGAATAAAATAGCATTTATTTCTCACTGTCTCTAGTAATGTGTGAGGGAGGAAGCAGGGGCCCTCCTTCTGACCAAATTACATAATTACTGAAAGTGTCAATGGTAGAGGAATTCTGAAAAGGCTTATGCATTTAAGAATATTTTTTAAATTTCTAATTTTAAAAAAATGAGGAAGAAGAAGCACAAATTGTGAAACAAATAAGCTTTTATGTCACCAAAATCCCTCCCCTCACCTCTGCTTTTTTTCATGCATACCCAAATGACAAAAAGTAATTCAAAGTATTCTCTAATGTTTGAAATACTAAAAGCTAAGAAATTTTAAGAGAATTTAGGGATACTTGCCAAGATGGCCGCATAGGAGCAGCTCAGGATTGCAGCTCCCAGTGAAAGTGCAGAGGCTGCTGCAGGTGATCCCCAGGAAACAAGGCCTGGAGTGGACCTCAGCAGTCCTACAGCAGAGAGGCCAGACTGCTAGAAGGAAAACTAAGAAACAGAAATAACTTCATCATCAACAAACTAGACGTCCACTCAGAGGCCCAATCTGAAAGTCAGCAACTACAGAGACGACAGGAGGATAAATACACAAAGATGGGAAGAAACCGCGCAAAAAGGATGAAAACACCCGAAACCAGAACACCTCTCCTCCAACAAGGGATCACAACTCCTCCCCAGCAAGGGAACAAGGCTGGACGGAGACGGAGTGTGATGAAATGACTGAATCAGGCTTCAGAAGGTGGGTAATAAGAAACTTCTGTGAGCTAAAAGAACATGTTCTAACCCAATGCAAAGAAACTAAGAAC
>PVKP010041690.1:0-18578 GCA_004027715.1 Plecturocebus donacophilus | reverse complement strand
GGGGAAGAGAGGGGAAGGGAAGGGAGGAAGGAAGAAAGGAAGGAAGGAAGAAAGAAAAAAAGAACAAAAGAAAGAAAGAGGGAGGGAGGGAGGAAGGGAAGGAAGTCCTGAAAAATAACTGGGCTGCTCCGAGTTTCTGGGCTGATGCAGAGGCAGGTGCAAGGGCTCTCCCTCAGGAACGATGCCCCACATCATGCCACAGAGCTGGGCCATGAAACACTCTGCTACAATTGCTACCGGGCACGGACCAGCTCCAGGGACTGTGTGTGGTCGGCCCTGGATGCTGGATGCTGGCTATGGAATGACAGTCCTTGTTGCCTCTGGGAACTCAGGAATTCCTCCCCAAAAGGCAGGGGTTCAATCATTGGACACCTAAAACACTGACGACTGGCCACCTTCCCCTGAAATGTGCCTGGCTTCTATTTCTCAAGTCTTTCCTCACTCTTCCTGTGCTAGCCTCATAGACTAAGCTCCCTAAGTGACTGCTCTCCACGTACAAGTGTGTTCTATGGGACTCCTTCCTGCCCCATATCCTTGTTCAAATATCTTTATTTTCTTTCCTCCTTTTTCATCCATGCATATCAGTTTTCTTCCTCCAAAGTCATACGTGCCCAGCATTTTACATGCATGTAACTCCACAGTCAATCCATCCCACAGCTCAACTCTCTTATTTCTAAAATTCAATTTATTTCAGAATTACTCTTAACCTATGTAGAATGGGAGCAAATTCACTTTTACACAATACTTTAGGGCAGAGTTCCTTGTCTCACATGCTCACCCATGTCCATATTTGAAACAGCCAGCCTCAGTGAACATCACGCTCTTAAGATGGTCCTCAAATACTACTCCTCTTGGGTCAAACGAATTTAAGAAAAGCTTCCCTGTGAGAGTCACAATACACATTAGGCAATTAAAGGCCCCTCTGGAAAGTGACGAAATATAGAAGGCTGTTTAAGTTTTCAAGCCAACACTTCCAAAGCATATTTGACTACAAATCGTCCCCACATATTTTGTTGTTGTCTTTATAACACTTTCACATCCAAAATATGCTGCAATAAAGCCTCTTAAGATATTTTACTCAGAAGATTCTTCATGTTCCCTTCTTCCTGATGTAACTATCCCCAAGTAAATGAATCTCGGCTCAGCTTGGAGAAGGAGAACAGGGACGATGGGGAGAGGTGCCATACTGTAGACCCTTGCTACTCAAAGAGCGGTCCACGGACCAGAAGCATCACCATTACCATCACAGAGAAGCTTGGGAAATGTAGCATCTCAGGTCCCACCCCAGACCCAGGAAACCAGAATCTACATTTTAGCAAGTTTATTCCTATGCAAGGTAAACTTTGACCCATACTGGCGTAGATAATTCCTACACCTACAATCTCCAGTTCCTCATAATGAACATGTAAAGAGTTCAACTCTTGCCCAAGTTTCCATAAGTAGAATTTGTTCCTGCCTTTAGGGTTTTACAGAGCTCAGCGTTCTTTTTCAGGGTGGATCCACACCCTTTGGAATTCTGGGAGTTTAAGGAAAGCTTAGCATTTTGTGGTTTGACCACAGAGAAGCCGAGCTGACTTCTATGATCTTTTGTGAAATATCCCGTGGGGAACCTCTGGCCTCCAGCACTGAGGGATGTGCCATCAGCACTATCACTGGCACACCTGGGAGGTATTGTCGTAACAAGCCACAGCCAGGCAGCATGTAGAAATCCTGCACAGTGTACAAATGGAATTCGAAAAGGGACTTAATTTGTTTTCTGCAAAACTAGAGTCTCTCAATCACCAGCATGTGAATTTGCCAAATGCAATGGGTTTTAAAATAATGTAAACTATAACCCAAAGCAATGCTGGTACCGATGAAGAATCTTTATCAGGGGAAAGCTGGTATCTGGAGCTCAGCCAGCCTGCCACCCTGTTCACTTGCCTTAGGTTACAAAAGGTTCCTGTAACGCCCTGCTTTGTAGAGTTGGATGTGAGGGGATTTCAAATCAAACAAACCCAGGTTCAAATACTGTCTCTGCCTCTGACCAGTCCAGTTGAGTCAATCATTTTGCTTCATCTCTTTTAGCTGTGGGCTCCTCCCTATAAAACAGAGCTATGATGATGGGCTTCACAGAGACGTTGTAATGAGGACTCCATCAGGTGAGGTGTGGGAAGCACCAGCTCAGTGCCTCTCTGGTGCCAAGAGCTTCAACCACATTAGATACTTCCCCACCTCGTACCATTCCCAGCCCATTCCCAAGTGTCAGATCAGGAATTCCCTTCCTGTAGACATTCATCCTGAGGTGACCAACCTCCAATCCCTGTGGCTATGGAAATGACAGCCTGGATCCTCCTTCACTACCCAACCACCATGGTCACCTAGCCTCTGCCCTCCCAATTACCATAGATCACAGCTCCAGAGGCAGCCTGGAGAACTAGCAAATTACTTTCTCCACCTCCCTGACAGCCAAGTGGGACCACTCCTAACTGCAACAGGCGTGGGGAAGGAGGTAAAGGCAGAGAGCTTGGGAGGAAATGGGAGAGACAGGACTGGCGGAGTCCTTCCTCCACAGACCCAGTCTGGGGTCTAGACCTTCTGCTTCTGAGAAGGAATGAAGAAAAAGGAAAATTTTAATATGCTTTCCTCTTAAACCATTGAAATAAGGTAAAAAATGAAACCGTTTTCTTCTATTCAAACTTGGAGCTGGTAGAAGTTGATTCTACTAACCAACTCTCATGCAGGGATAATGAGGAAGAATCTTTATGGCGGGGGCGGGGGGCAGCACAGCTATTATTGGCAAGTCATCCATCTTTTAGAGGGAAGAGACAGATATATAACCATTGAATAACCAGACTCCCAATGACATGTGAACTGAGTCACCAATTGATGATTGCTCCAATGACTTGTGGCTCATTGTTAGTACCAAGGTAGCATTGTTGCTAGTCCTCCAAGCTATGAGTGTTTTCCAGGTAAGATAATGTCCTGTGGACTGAGAGTGTGCACATTAGCAATACTGACAAGGTGAAGATGAGGATGATCAGTGTGAATAATAGCAAGCCATATACAGTCAGGCCTCAGAGATGGCAAGCTTGGTTCCAGACTATCACAATAAAGTGAGCATCACAATAAAGCAAGCCACACTAACTGTTTGGTTTCCTAATGCAGGTAACTGTGATGTTTCCACCACACCATAGTCTATCATGTGCAACAGCATTATGCTTTAGAAAGTGACCTACATACTTTAATTTAAAAATATTTTATTGCTAAAAAAAAAATACTAACAATATGGAGCCTCCAGCAAGTCACAATCTTTTTGCTTCTGGAGGGTCCTGCCTAGATGTTGATGGTTGCTGACTGATCAGGGTGGTGGTTGCTGAAAGCTGGGATAGCTGTGGCAATTTCTTCATGGACAACAATGAAGTTTGCTGTATCAATTCACTCTTCCTTTCACAAAGTATTTCTCTGAAGCATGCAGTGTTGTTTGATAGCATTTTACCCACAGTAGAACTTCTTTTAAAACTGAAGTCAGTCCTCTCAAATGCTGCTGCTGCTTTATCAACTAAGTTTATGGAATACTCTAAATGCTTTGTTATCATTTCAATAATGTTCAATGCATCTTCACCAGGGGTAGATTCCATCTCAAGAAACCACTTTCTTTGCTCATCCATAAAAAGAAACTGCTCATCTGTTCAAGTTCTATCATGAGATTATAGCAATTCAGTCACATCTTCAGGCTCTGCTTCTAATTCTAGTTCTCTTGCCATTTCCACGACATTTGCAACTACTCCCTCCGAGGAAGACTTAAATTCCTCAAAGTCATCCAGAGGGTTGCAATCAGCTTTTCCAAAACTCCTGTTAATGTTGATATTTTGACCTCCTCCCATGAATCACAAATGTTTTTAATGGCATCTGGAATGGTGAATTCTTTTCGGAAGATTTTCAGTGTACTTTGCCCAGATTCATCAAAGAAATCACTATCTATGGTAGCTATTGCCTTGCAAAATGTATTTATTAAATAATAAGACTTGAAAGTCAAGATTATTCCTTGATCCATGGGTTACAGAATGGATATTATTAGCAGGTATAAACGTGACATTAGCCTCCTTGTACATTTCCATCAGAGCTCTTGGGTGACCAGGTGCATTGTCAATGAGCAGTAATATTTTGAAAGGAATCTTTTTTTCTGATCAATAGGTCTCAATAATGGGCTTAAAATATTCAGGACACCATGCTGTCAATAGATTTGCTATCATCTAGGCTTCACTGTTCCACTTAGCACAGGCAGAGATTTAGCATAGTTCTAAAGGCCCTAGGATTTTTTGAATGGTAAACCTCTGCTAGCTTCAAACACCTCTCTCACCCTTCACTGAATTGAAGAGAATTAGAGCCTTGCTCTGGATTAGGCTTTGGCTTAAAGGAATGCTGTGGCTAGTTTGATCTTCTATCCAGACCACTGAAACTTCCTCCATATCAGCAATAAGGCTATTTTGCTTTTTTTTTTTTTAATCATTTTTGTGTTCACTGGAGAAGCACTTCTAATTTCCTTCAAGAACTTTTTTTTTTTTTTTTTGCATTCACAGTTTGGCTGTTTGGAGCAAGAGACCTAACTTTCAGCATATCTCAGCTTTCAATATGCCTTCCTCACTAAGCTTAATCATTTTCAGCTTTTGATTTAAGGTGAGAGATGTGTGAATCTTCCTTTTACTTGAACATTTAGAGGCCATTGTAGGATTATTAATTAGCCTAATCTCAATATTGCTGTGTTTCAGGGAATAGAGAGACCCAAAGGGAGGAAGAGGGACAGGGGAGCAGTGGGTCAGTGGAGCAGCAGAGCACACACAACAATTGTCAATTAAGTGTCTCGCTCGGCTGTGTTTTGTAGGGCCCCGAAACAATTAAAATGGCAACATGAAAGATCACTGATCACAAATCATGATAACAGATATAATGATAATGGAGAAGTTGAAATATTGTGAGAATTACCAAAATATGTCACAGAGAGATGAAGTGAGCACATGTTAGACAAACGGCACTGATGGAAACTTGCCACAAACCTTCGATTTGTAAAAGGAATAATATCTGCCATGTGTAATAAAGAATAATAAAACAAGCCATGCCTGCTGAAATGCACTGACCACCAAAAGTGTACAATAAGACCCTTTGCTAAAATAAATACTCCACAAATAATAGAAGATTTTTTAAAATTCAGCAACAGTCCTCAGTTTTCTGCAGTATTTGAAGAAGATACCATTTTTACATCCAGGGCTGAGGATGGGTAACCAAAGAATTTAACATTTGTTCTAGATGCCCACCTTTCCCGGCAGAGAGGACCTGTCCATAGCTCCATCTCACAGAGCTACTCCAAATGTGGCCCATGGACCAGAAAGGTTGGGAGCTTGTTAGAAATGCAGAGTCCTAAGCCCTGGCCCAGATCTATGGAATCAGAATCTGCACTTTAGGAAGCCCTGCAGGGAAGCTGTGTGCTCATTATGGTTCAAGAAGAGCTGTTTTAGAACTTCAGAAACCAAAGCAGTCACTGCACCAGGTTATTCTCTGGGGATGGTCAGAAAAGGCAGATTTATTCTGTCACATCCATGAAACAACTCTAAAGGGACAGTGCTCATTTGTGACATTACTTACCAGGGCAGGAGAGCAGCACCTTTGTTCAAAGGCTCCATGACACACTCCTGTTCACATAAATTAATGGTCCCAACTGGGTGGTGAACTCTTGAGGTAGGAGCAAAAACTTCACTTGCCAAAATACCCATGGAGCTGCATAACTCCCACAGAAAGCCCAGAATTGTGCTTTCAGGCTCACGAAGCCAGTAAAGTAGCAAGTTGGTTTTGGTCTTAGTCTTTCTGGCCATGCTCACAACCTTTCAAACAGCAGCCAAATCATGACAGGGAGGTACTGGAAGGTGTAATGACAACAGGTTGGATAACATCAGTGAAGTGGAACCAACGACAAACGAAGAGGCAAGAAGAGGAAGGGACACCTTACCAGGAATCGTGACCAGTATGATGCACAGAGCTTCAGGTTTAAGGCAGAGATGGGAAAAAGTAGAGAGGGGTTAACAACAAATGCTGATCTCCAGCTTTCATGAAGTAAATTCACGTGTGTTCTTAAGGACCTTTGAATTTCGGAGCATCTCTGACCATTTATGATTAGAAAACTTGATGAAATGGTTTAAACTGAACAGAAAAACTTTCCTACCAGAACATTTTTAGCAGATTTTAAAAAATCCAAAGTCTCTATGCAATGTATAAAAATAGACTTGTTTGGGTATAATGTGAAAGTGAACCAGTACAACTGTGCCACCAAGATCCTGCCTCCAGTGATGCTTCTTTGCCCTCATTCTTCTCTGCCTTTCAGAGACCAGCCAGAAAGATCACTACATTCAACTGAATTAGCATCCTTCTACTTCCAAATCCTGCAGTGAGGAGCATGGTTAAGTTCTACAGAAAGCTGCAAAAAGACTAGAAAATTCCCTTGTGGAAAGGCCTGATGTTGTTTCTTACGTTTCAAGGAGTCCATTTACATGGGGAAAGGGCTTCATGGCATAAGACTGTCAATCCATAGTACTTTTTAAAATTGTATCTTCCATATTTACTCATAGATCTTCCACTTCAAAATCCTTTTTCAAAATTTCCAGGAGAAAATGTGATTCTTCTCCAAGGCCACCCCCTTCCTCCCAGGAAGAAAAGGCAGGCTTGAGGGTAGCAGCCTTGAAATACCCCTGACTTGGCTAACAGGAACTGAACAATATATGAAAATGTGTGACATTCGTATGGCCCTCCCCTTATAAAGCTCCTTCACATGCATCATCTCAAGTTTCTGAAGAGGTATGAATTGTGTTTAATTAAAGCTCGAGTGATGGAAGTGGACAGAAAGTTATTTCGAGGCTGTTTACACATCTTCAGCCCCTCTTATCAAGCTTTCAGAGCTCTATTCTAAAGGTTAGGGGTGTGGGAGGCAATTATGTCTCTTCTCCAGCAGCTGCCAGAGATTACTGCCGTCAGAGTGATTATCACTAAATAATTGTTCCCTTTCTTCCCTGCTGACGGGGCAGAATGGGAACAGAGACTCATCTGAAATAGATTTTGTACTTGCTGAATGCAAGTTGGATAGCTCAGGTCAATGAGCATCCACTGAAGTATTTCAGCATCGTGCCTGTTGACCTCAGAGAAAAATTAAAATTCATCTGATGCAAAAGAGAAAACCATCAAATGTCACCTGCTGGAGGTTATGCAGATTTCTTGGAGTTGAGCAACTGTGGTTCAAACTGGAATAAGCATTTATTTTAGCCTGAAGTAAACTGTCCTCTGCTGAGGATGATGCCAGAGGATTGAAACAAGAGGAGTGTGTTCTGGAACCCGAACTCTGAGAGAAGTACCTGGCTTATTTCTGTAGTGGTAGATGTGAAAAGACAGTGCTCATGACCCCTCTCCTCCTGACTGCCTTTATGACGTTCACAGGACAGTCATTAAAATTGTCCACTTGGCCTATCTCTGGAGCAGTCACAAAGTCCAAATTTTCCAGTGAACTCCTCAAAGTTGTCATGAGACTGAAGATAAATAGGCTATAAGCTGAGTGAAGCATTCTGTGAATTTAGTAGTGCACCTTTCAGGCTACTGTCTACCCAACAATGCCCTAGACTTCTGAGAAGTGAAATGCTCCCTACTAACACATAGTATGTGCAATTCTATACAGGGTGATGGGCAAGAATAAAGTAGAGTAGGTCATCATCATAATCTTTAACATCTGGTGATATGAAGGGAGAAAGGTGGCCATCTCTTCTTTCTCCCTCATTGAGGGGCTTTGATTTCAACCAACAAACCTGTATTAAGCCTAATGTGTACCAGACATTATGCTAGAGTTTATGGGAACAGGGAGGATCCCGGGGTAACAAAGGCAAGGTCTCTTCCCTCAGATGTGTCCACAGTGTGACTCTTCTCTCTTTTCTGAAAGAGAGAGAATAAGAATGAGACTTCTGAATTAGAAGAGTCACAGGATCAAGCTTTTTTTTTTTTTTTTTTTGCTAGCTTTTGACTTTGGGCAGGTCACTAGCCCCTCCATGCCTCAGTTTCTCTCTCTGTAAATTGAGGATAAGGGTACTCCAGCAACCTACCTCAAAAGATTGTTGTAAAGACCAAATGAAATTGAACATGCAAACCCTCTTTCTAAATGGCAGAACATCACGTGAATGTGACTGTTATAATTATGGGTCACAGCAAAAGAGTGGTTAGATTCCTAACGATGATATCTTCTACACAAGCAATATCTTCCGTCTTCTAAATCCCCCAAAAATCAGCATATGAGAAAGGCAGGTTGGCTTTCCTCCAAAGGTAGGGATGTGTTATAAACATTTGTGTGGCCCTAGTGCCAAGAACATAGCAAGTATTCAATAAATGCTGAAAAATTGGAGTTAAGTCTGGGACTCCACAGTTAGATTAGAGAAAAGAGAACCAAAGGGGCTACTCTGAAAGTGGGGGGTCAAACCACGCATCTTAATGGTCACAAACTAGTCAATTTGTTTTCGTATGTAATAATAATGTCAATATGTCAGTAGCAGGGGTAAATGTTGTGATCATTTACCATAGACCACAGCCATAAGGGTTTTCTCCACCCCCTCTCCCTGCACACTATCACCATGAGATTTTTTTCTAGGAGCTTTTATTGTTGATCAAGTCTCACTTCCACTGCAAAAGTTGTAATAGGTGTCCTGTGAAAGTGTTTGAGGATATCAGACCCAGTGACTCATGCCTGTAATCCTAGCACTTTGGGAGGCCAAGGTGGGCAGATCACCTGAGGTCAGAAGTTTGAGACCAGCCTGGCCTGTATGACGAAACCCCTTCTCTACTAAAAATACAAGAATTAGCTGGACATGGTGGCATGTGCCTGTAATCCCAGCTACTCGGGAGGCTGAGGCAGGAAAATGGCTGAAACCTGGGAGGCAGAGGCTGCAGTGAGTCAAGATCACACCACTGCATTCCAGCCTGGGAGACAGAGAGAAACTCTATCTCAAAAAAAAAAAAGTGTTTCAGGAGACTATGGAATCTTGAATTTTTGAATAATTGGAAGACAATTTCAAAGATACAAAGTTTGCCTAAAACAACTCACTGTCTGATTCTAGACTGTGCAGGGCCCAGCACAAAGGCTCCAGACGCACATTAACTGTGGGGCATTGCTTTTTGAAGGAGGTAGTGATGAGTGGCGTTCTAGTTAACATGCTCCCACTTTTTGACCTTCAGGCAGATAGTTTAAGTTCATTCATCTACATTTTCCAAATCTAGAAACATGTGTGCCACCTTTCTCAGAATACACTTACACACAACAACAAAAATAAACATCCCTTGAAGCCATGAGGGGTTTTTTTAAAGATCATACTTGTTCCTTTAGGCCAATACCAAAATTGAGCAGGGCGATGGGTGGGGAGCTGAGCTGGAGATAGTGGTAGAAGAGCCTAGCTACAGGCAGTTGGAATTTGGCTCAGGAATAAAATTCCCTGCGTGCAGCTATAAAACATACACCTGTGCTTTTCAGGGACCGAACTCAGAATGACCAAGCATGCTGTATAATAAGTCTGCACATTCTGCTGTGCCAACAGACAAGCCCAGTTATACATGTGAGAGGACCAACCATGAGCTACTTGGTCTCTGCTGACCACTTTAGCACTAAAATTTATGACAGCACTAAGCAAAACTCCCAAAGTGCAGAAAGCTGGGGGCTGGGGGCAGGTCAGGCCAAACATGTGGTCTACACAGGCCCCTCACCCTCCTTCCTCAAGCCAAGCTCTCACTCCCCACCCACCCACCTCCCAGGCCACTCTGCAGGATAGGGTGTTCAGAAATTGCTTGAAAAGGGAGAATTATCTTGAAACCAAAGACATTCATTTAGACTTGAACAAAGGTGGTTGTTTGGGGGAATACTAGGGGGAAAAAAAACAACTTAGAAGAAGAGAAAGGAGGCGTAAAGATGGAAGTTAAGTCACTCCAAGTAGTTTCAATTAACATGATTTTTGGAAAGGCTCTTACATCCTCATTTCTATGGAAGCTGAGTTGGCCAAAGTGCTGAATCCAAGCTTTGCCCTGTAGAACATGCCCACACAAACAGGTCCCTCCTAATCAGTCACTGAGTCCAACCTCTCCAGACCCAACAGTCTCACTTAGGATCTCAGAATTCCAGGAAATTCTAAGGATGGCTCGGCTGCCTCCTTGGTTATGGGTGAGGAAATAGGCGAATGGTGAAATGACTTACCAAAGTTCCCAGAGCTGGCACATTTACAGTTGAGACCTCCCAATACTGTTGTCTTACTCCTTCACACAAAAATTAGTGGATAATGTTTTGTTCTATTTTTTGTCTTACAAAGGACTTGGCTTCATTGTTAAAAGAAACTTCTTCGCAAGTTACCAAGCTGTCAAACCCTGAGGAAGGATTCGCCATTATGTTTCAAATGTGTGCACCAAGAGTGATCCTGTTACACCATCACCCAACACAGAATCTTAAAATCCATTCCAGGAACGGATCTCGTAACCAGAAAAACCAGCCCGCTCTAAAAGGAGCACCTAGGCACACAGCAGATGCCTCCCATCTGATCTCCACCTTCTCTCAGGTCTCCCTTTCTCTCTTTTTATCACAGGCCTCCCAGCTCTGGGAAACTGCCACGCCCAGCCACTAAGACCAAGACTTTGTGCACTGACTGTTGACAGATAAGCAGAAAAGTACAGCACTAGTTTCGTGTAGTGTTCTGCTCTGTGTTTCAGTTGAGAGAAATTTCACACATACACACACACACACCACACACACACACACACACATATTCTTCCTAAGAAATGAATATAGAGTAGCTAAAACCAGACAAGTGCTAGATCACTGAGGCTTGAGACCCAAGCCTCAGACTGTGTTCCTAATTGGCTGCATTGACAGCAGACACCCAACTCCTCTGTCCCCCATTCTTGGATCCTGCCCAGATGCAACCAAACTCTTCTCCATCAAACCGCCTTTAGACTCTCCTGGGCCTGGCGATCCATGCCTTCTTCCTCATCCCTCTCTTGAAGATTCCTGTGACTATGTGTCTGGAAGCCCTTCCTGCCATGGCACCAGTTTCCTCCTCTGGTCTCATTTGGTTTGTCTGACCCATTGGCTGTTTCTAATCCTTGGTGAGTTCCTTCACATGCTGCTCTAAGCTTGCCCTTTGACTGCATTACCTCCAGCCTTTCTACAAGGCACCAGCTCTATATCCTGGCCACAAGTAGAAATTCCCTTTCCCGCTGCTCAGAAGCCCCACCCACAGAATCTGGCTTTGTTGCTTCTGTGCCTCTCTAGCTCCATTGTTTGAAGAGCAGAGATGACGAGGTGTAGGTCCTGTGTATGCATCCATGTTCCCATTGATGGCTCTGCCAGCATCTCTAAAGTTTTTTGTAATGATTAAGGGCCTTTGGGTTCCCCTCTGGCACTTCCTTGGAGGTAAGGACTCGGCCGAAGTCCTTCAGCTAATGAAGAGTGTGCGGAGAAGCTTTGGGCAAGCAGGGCTTCCTCCAGCAGGAAACCCTTAGGAGACGCTGAACATTCCTCAAAATGAGGGAAAGGATGCTGGGTTATTTATCTAGCCAGGCCTTTCCCTCTTTGGCCAAGGGTTATTCCTCAGGCAATAATTCCTTGCACTTGCAGCCTACCTGTGTGCTTCCAAGCTCATTCCTATGGCTGAAGAATGCCTGCAGACAGAGAGAAGCAGGAGGTTGTACGTCTGCACGGCAGGTGACTGACTACAGCCAAACTCTGGGGTGACCAAGGGGACATGGGTTGGACACCAACAGCTTCTGCTACGAAGGTGGTTGTTGCCATCCCTCAGAATCCCCTTCTCTGTGTGATCTTCCTGAGTCAATGCGATATGAACTGAATGCTGCCAAATATCATGTGCCAGACTAGATGCAGGTGCTTAGGAAGATGTGTAAGACAGAGTTCTTCTCCACATAGAACTTTCAATTTGACGTAAGAGACAAACAGAAATAAAAGTCACTATAGAATAAAGAAAAATATGAAAAGGGCTATATTAGAGGCATGAATCACTGGCTGGGAGAGCTGCGGGAAGATGAGATTAATTTTGACTAGAGGGAGAAGGCTCTCAGGGCAGTTTTCCAAAGCCAAAATATGTTAAACATATGCTAAATCGACAGACATCCAATTCCCACCAAAAGCAAAAGAATAAACATTCTTTCACAGGGCCCTAAAGCCAGAAACCAGTGAAAGAATTAGAACCATTTTATCTCAATTCTTAAAAGGATATAAATGACATCTTTCAATATCACCCCATCTTCTAGATGCAATGTTTAAAATCAAGTCACAAGAGCACGATGTTCTTCCTGCTCCATGTTCAACTATGCATTTGAAATCTGTTCTCATTTGTCAGCATGAGCAATTAATTAACAGTCTTTGTGAGGTTCTCAGACTCAACACGTGTGCCCCTCTCCTGCTGCCTGTGCCACAGGCAGCCACTTTGCATGTCCCTGCTTTTGAAGGACAACTTAGGAATGAGGCTGAATGAGACCTCAGCAGTTTTCCAAATCCAGGTGAAGAAAGGGAATGACTTCAGCATGAAAGACAGGGCTTGGGGCACGCGGAGGGAGAGAAGACGACAGATGGATGAGTCAGCCCATGTTCGTGGAAAGCTGGGGTTTGTTGGAAGAACCTCAAGCTTTCATTTTGTGGTGTTCGGAAGCTTAACTCCCAGCTTCTAATTAAACATCTAAACTGTAATCACAAAGGTATTTCACAAGTAGTTCCTTAGATGTGGCAGGGGTTCTAAGAACCAATTTGAGATGCAGGGAGGAGCAGGAAAGCTGTGGAGAGGACGCAGGGCTGAGAGTGAGCATCCTGGGCTTCAGGAAGCTGCCTGCTGAGGAGGCGCTGGGGACCCCTCACCTGAGCCCCACACTGGAGGGATGCAGACAGAGAGGATGGGGCTGGAGCGGTGTGGCGGGGCCTTCTTATTCTTCTTGTCCAGGTCCTTCTCTCCTGACTCTTCTGACTGCCCCACTTCAAGCCAGAGACTTGGATATGCAGCTGGAAGTTTGGAAACCAGTGAGAAACAGCAACTGCGCTCCCATCATCATTCCAGTTCATATGCGGCCCTGCCTGTGCCACCCTCTCAGAAAGGAGAGGCTTATGGGCAACGACGGGGAGGACGTTAGGGCACGATGGGAGACTTGAAGTGCCCAGTCAAGCTATGACTGCGCTCAGCTGAGAATTCCACGGGGGCGGGGATGGGGGATGGAAACCCTTGGGCTTCTCTCGTTTTGTCCCCTGCAGAGTGACTTCGCAGCGACGTAGTGTCTACACCAGCCACAACCCAACCGCCCTCCTGCCAGAAGGGAGATTTTGCCAAAATACCAATCACATGCTGGCCAGGAGCACCAAGGCCCCGAGAAGAAGTGTGTGTTTTCTGGCGGGGAGGAGAATGTGGTATTCAGAAGTCCAACTCAAAGAGAAATATGGATCTTGAGCCCTTCACCCAAGGTGAGTCTGTTACCTAGCATGCTTTAACAATCACACAGATTAATCCTAATAGAGACAAGTTCTAGACTAATAAAACTTGATCCCCCAAGCAGAACAGTTCCAGATCACTGAGTTTGAGATCCCAGTCTGGTGTGTCTCCTTTTCTCTGCTCGCAAGTCGTTTTATGGATAAGAGCAGGAATGGAACAATAATACATGTGATTTATTGAGGGCCCCAAATGTGCCTGCTGATGCAAAGTCGTTATCTCCTCTCACAACAGCACTGAAAGGTAAGTCTTGTCATCCTCCAGTTCACGGCTGGGCTCAGCGGTCGAGATTGATTTGGGGTAATTCACCCCTAATCATGCAGCTGATAGTACTGAAGCCATCTCTGAATCGAGCTGTGACTGACTGCAAAGCCTTTCTTCTTTCCAGGCCAACACACCATCTCTTCCTGGCTTGGGACACAACCCAGTAAATATTTGGATATTTATGTGTGGGAAGCAGTGGCGAGGTTGGCTGTCGGCCAGACCTGAATTTGGTTCCATACTCTGCCATGGGAATTTAAGCAAGTTATTTAGCCCTTTTGAGACTCAGTTTCCTCATGTATAAAATGGGAAAGAGACTATTACTATCTACCTTTTAAGGTTGTTAGAAGGAATAAATGAGATGAAATAGCACAATGCCTGGCACACAGTCATGCTTGATCAGTGTTGATGATTGTCGCTTTTAGTGTCTAGACTCAGAGATCCCCAAGAAGGCTTTTTTAAAAAACCTGGGTATACAGAATTAGATTAATTATATAATCTTTGATTTATTATGCATTCTCATTATTGATCCATGAGTGATCCTTCTTATAAGTTTATTCATTTTATGCTAAATATCCACAAAACTACCATTCAACATGACTATACCATTGACAATAACTTATAGCTCTTATATACCAAAGGGATTTCACAGTTCTAAAATATATATTCTTGCGTATACCCATATCTACATTCTAGGTGTCAGCATATTGAATATACTCAGTGTTCATTGAATAATACATGCCATAATTCATCAATAATCACTGGTATTTAGGGACCAGACAATAGACACCACACTCCGAAGTGAAATGTGAGACTACAAGGTAGGGTTTGCAAAAGCAGTATCTATAAACCAGGTTTTAGTCATGATTAGCCATTCACCACGTTCAGAGTACACCCTATTACATTAAAAGGTGAATGGGCACCTAAAATAATAAGATTTTTGGAGATAATTATGGGTGTGCTGTGAGCCCCACTCCCATTCATGGCATAGGGGTTGTGGGTGCTTTTCCTTTATCTAAAATCAAGGAAAGGTGGCATAAACAGTCCACTCTAAGAGACTGATGGGTGTGGACTAAAAATGGGGTCACAGTGGTCAGGTGTCTGTCTCATGCATAAACCATGTAAAGGGTAAGTAGTAAGGGCCAGCAGGCTATCTCTCCAGTGGAATAAAAGAAGGATGGCTGCCCTGTGATCTGACTGTGCACCCAGAGGTAGTCAGAGTAAAGGAAGCTTGAATGTTTCCCATGGATCAGATATCAGCTACAGAGAAGAGAGGGCAGGCTAAGATCACTTTGGATCCTAAATAAGAGGACTGTCTGGAGAGGCAAAGGGATGTCACAGGAAAGCAAACCACCAGCCCCCAAAGTGAGAAACTTTATGCCACCAGCAAGAGGACCACATATGCTATCCCCATTTGGGCAGACTATACCTGAAGAACTTGCCAAATTCTCTGGTAGAGGCAGCCTTAACCACATGTAGACTCCGAGATGACTCACGACACGATTTGTCAAGTCAGAATGTCCTGACTCTGTACTCCTCCCCTTTCCTTTGCTTCAGTCCAGGAGGGGCCCAAGGCAACCTAGAGATTGAATGAGAAGGCAGAAAAAATGCAAGGCAGTAAGGTGAAGAGAAGCCAATCTTCTCTCCTCCATTGCAGGTCTGGTCTTGGGGTGGGGCAGCAGTGATAGGAACTCTAACTTTGAAAGAAGTGTACATTTTTATTAATACGTTGGACTGGACATAATAATTTCTAAACTGAGACTGTTTTTCTGACTAGGAGTGACCAGATCACTATTGCTTGAGAGGGGCCAGACACCAGAATGAATCTGAAGAGGCAGTGGGGGAAAGGAAAGTAGCTGTGCTCTGTTAAGCTCTGTGAGTCCCACTTGCTGAGAGTGACAGTTATAGGGTTTCAACTAAGATCCCGTAAAAATTAAGGTACAGTGCTACAAAAGTAATGAAAACTATAAAACCCGGTGAAAGAAATTGAAAAGGATACCAAATGTATTAGTTCATGTTCATGCTACTGATAAAGACACACCTGAAACTTGGAACAAAACTAAGTTTAATTGGGCTTATAGTTCCACTTGGCTGGGGAGGCCTCAGAAGTATGGTGGGAGGAAAAAGGCACTTCTTACATGGGGGTGGCAAGAGAAAAATGAGGAGAAAGCAAAAGCAGAAACCCCTGATAAACTCATCAGATCTTGTGAGACTTACTGTCACAAGAATAGAATGGGAAAGACTGGCCCCCATGATTCAATTCCTTCCCCCGGGTCCCTCCCACAACACATGGGGATTCTGGGAGATACAATTCAAGCTGAGATTTGAGTGGCAACACAGCAAAACCATATCACCAAAAAATAAAACGATATTCCAGGTTCACTGATTAGAAGAATCAATATTATTAGACTGTCCATACTAACCAAAGCAATCTGCATATTCAATGCAACTCCTATCAAAATGCCAATGACATTCTTCACAGAAATAGAAGAAACTACTCTAGAATTTATATGGAACCCCAAAAGACCCAGAATAGTCAAAGCTGTCCTAAGCAAAAAGAGCAAAACTGAAGTAATCACATTATCTGACTTCAAATTATACTACAGAGCAATAATAACCAAAACAGCATGGTACTGGCATAAAAACAGACATATAGACCAATGGAATATAACAGAGGACCAAGAAACAAATCCACACACCTAAAGTAAACTCATTTCTTACAAAGGCTCCAAGAACAAACATTGGGAAAAAGATTGTCTCTTCAATAAATAATGCTGAGAAAAATGGATATCAAGATGCAGAAGAATGAAACTAGACCTCTATCTCTCACCATATACAAAAAAATCAAACCAAAATGATGAAAGACTTAAATCTAAGACCTCAAAATATTAAACTACTACAAGAAAACATTGGGGAAAATCTCCAGGACATTGACCTGGGCAAAAATTTCTTGAGCAATACTCCATAAGCACAGGCAACCCACGAAAAAATGGACAAATAGGATCACATCAAGTTAAAAACATCTACACAGCAAAGGGAACAATCAACACAGTGAAAAGACAAACCCACAGAATGAGAGAAAATATTCGCAAACTACCCATCTGACAAGGAATTAAAAACTAGAATAGATAAGAAGCTCAAACAACTCTGGAAAAAATGTAATAATACTATCAAAAATGAGTAAAAGATTTTAATAGACATTTCTCCAAAGGCAAACACATAGAAAACAGATATGTTAAAAGGTGGTCAACATCACTGATCATCAGAGAAATGCAAATCAAAACTACAATGAGATACCATCTCACCCCAGTTAAAATGGCTTTGATCGGAAGTTGGGCAAAAACAAATGCTGGTGAGGAGGTGGAGGAAAGGGAATCCTCGTACACTGTTGGTGGGAATGTAACTTAATATATCCACTATGGAGAGCAATTTAGAGGTTCCTCAAAAAAACTAAAAATAGAGCTACTGTAAGATCCAGCAATCACACTGCTAAGTAAATACCCAAAAGAAAGAAAATCAGTATACTAAAGAGGTAATCTGCCTTCCAAATTTGCGGCAGCACTGTACACAATAGCTAAGATTTGGGAGCAACCTAAGTGTCCATCAACAGATGAATGGATAAAGAAAATGTAGTACATATACACAATGGAGTACTATTCAGCCAAAAAAAAAGAATGAGATCCAGTCACTTGCAACAATGTGAATGGAACTGGAGGTCATTATGATAAGTGAAATAAGCCAGGCACAGAAAGACAAATAGCACATGTTCTCACTTATTTGGGGATATAATAATATAAACAATTGAACTCATGGAGATAGAGAGTAGAAGGATGGTTACTAGAGTCTGGGAAATGTAATAAGGGGGTGGGGGGAGGTGGGGATGGGATGATTAATGGGTACAAAAAATATTTAGAAAGGATGAATAAGACCAGGCTGGGCGTGGTGTCTCATGCCTGTAATCCCAGCATTTTGGGAGGCCAAGGCAGGCAGATTACCTGAGGTCAGGAGTTCAAGACCAGCCTGGTCAACATGGTGAAACTCCATCTCTACCAAAAATACAAAAAAATTAGCTGGGTGTGGTGGAACGCGCCTGTAATCCCAGCTACTTGGGAGGCTGAGGCTTGAACCCGGGAGGTGGAGGTTGCAGTGAGCTGAGAACACGCCACTGCACTCCAACCTGGGCAACAAAAGCAAAACTCCTCCATCTCAGAAAATAAATAAATAAATAAGACCTACTATTTGATAGCACAACAGGATGACTATAGTCAATAAAAGTTTCATTGTACATTTAAAAATAACTGAAAGAGTATAATTGGACTGTTGGCAACATAAAGGATAAATGCCTGAGGGGATGGATATTCCAGTATCCATGATGTGATTATTATGCATTGCTTGTCTGTATCAAAACATCTCATGTAACCACATAAATATACACACCTACTGTGTACCCACAGAAATTAAAAAAAAAAAAAAACTGACCCAAAATGGAATTAGGAAACCCTACTTTGGATCCCTTCGTCTCCATCAGGGGTCTCCATCTAGGTCAGCTCAGGGCTTGACTTGTAACCAGAAAATGCTACAAGAGCTTCTAGATATTCTCTGCAGTAGTCAGCCCTGAGATGCTCGTTAACCACTGAACACAAGTGGTTGTTTCATGCCAAGGCTGGGAACACTCTATTCCCAAGCAGTCTTCTCATCTCTCTGATCTTCCAGGAAAGAGTAGAGCAATGGTCCCTCCTTTGGGGATGCACCCCCACAGTTTGAGGGAATTGCTGCCTACTTCCATGCCTCCAA
>PVKP010041689.1:0-18580 GCA_004027715.1 Plecturocebus donacophilus | reverse complement strand
ACCGAGAAGCGCCGCGCCGGCCAAAAGAGTCGCGCTGGCGACCTGCGTGGCTCCCTCGCCGGGAATCTCCCAGTCCGTGGGCATCAAATATTCGTCTGCAACTGCGGCGTCCACTCGCTCTCTGCGCCCTCACCGCGAGCCACAATCCCGAGCTGCTGCTACGCGGCCATTTTGGATCTCTCTCCGCCCGGTGATGAAGGTTTTCTGTTTCTTAGTTTTCCTTTGGCGGACGCCGGTTCCCCTCTTCCCGGGTTCGCTGCGCCCGCTGTGGAACTCTCAATCCTCAGTACTTCCAATTGCTGTTTTCCTTGTGGGGATGGGACCAGCCGAGCCCGTCCCCTTCCGTCCCGCACACTCTGCACCGGGAAGCGCTGTGCTGGGTGCCGGCAAAAGAGCCACGCCGGCCAAAAGAGTCGTGCCGGCGACCCGCGTGGCTTCTCCGCCGGGAATCTCCCGGTCTGTGGGCAACAAAAACTCGTCGGAAAGTGTGGCGTCCACTCGTTCTCTGCGCTTTCACTGGGAGCTACATTCCTGAGCTGTTGCTAGTCGGCCATCTTGGATCTCTCCCTGCAACTCCCTTATTGTCAGCTTTTGTTGCGGCTACAGACAAACCCCCCATATCAATGGCTTATAAAATCCAATATTTATTTCTTGTTCACATTGCATGGAACCTGCAGATTGGCTCCAGCCTTGGCAGGGGTCCATGTGTCTTCTCATTTTGAGCCCATGATGAAGGATCGGCCACCATCTGGCCCATGCTGTTCTCACAGTGGGTGATAGGAACAAAAGAAACAGAGATACTGCGTACACAACAATTAAAGCCTCTGCTCAGATGTGGGGTGTGCCATGACTGCTAAGCATCCATTGGCTTAAGTGAGTACACTTCCCTCTACAGGCGCCTGGAGAGGGGCATGAGCAGAATTAATGATGAGCAGATTGTAGGATCAACACTAACTGGCTCTTCTTCAATTTCTCTGACTGTGCCTACTGAGTCACAGAAGCTGTTTTTTCTCTGTCTCAACCTCTCAAAATGCTGCATGCTCTCGAGTTCTGTCCTTGCTGCCTTTTCCTCTCCCTCTGCCTGTTTTCCTGAGTCCAGCCTGTCCATATCCGTAGTATCAGCTGCCAACACCTCTGCATTTACATCTTTAGTGCCACTTCTCTCCTTGACTTTAGGCCTACTTTCCCTATATAGTGAACGCTTCTGTCTAAATATCTTTCCAGTATCACAAACTGAGGTTATACGAAAACTTATTATCTACTTTTCTCTAAATTTCTGCTTTTCCTGAAAGTTCTGAATTGCCTACTACCACTTCATGAATACAAAGTATTGACTTCTCTTCTTTCTCCTTCTCTCCCTAAATCCAATCATCACAATAGCCTCATTTCAGTCTCCTCAACCACCCCCCATCTGCCATTCCAGTCCCTGCACGCCCTTATTGTCCTGTCAGTAGTAAGCCATGTATAGTGGGCTTCCAATTTGTCTCTCCTTCTACAGATTCTCTCAATTGCAATTCCTACTCCATACACCTGTCAAAGTCATCATCTTCAAGCATGAAATAATCATGGTATTCCCAGTTGATAGTCCTTTGCCAACCCTGTGTCAGCGCAGTTCAAACTGTTGGAACCACAGGAGTCCACACAGGTGCCTCAGAACAAGAAGGGGAGAAAGGGTGGAAATTTATACTCTCCTGTTTCTTACTTTAGCCAAGGAATCTCTAGTATAGGTAGATAGCCTGTGTATGATTTGAATAAAGGGGTCTTGAAATATCAAGCCAATAGACAAACATAAATACTTTGACAATTCCTCACCTGCAAGATATATAAAAAAATTCTTACAGGTGTACACTTCACAGTCAGGTTTCAGTCTCCTTCTCTAACCTCACCTTCCACCATGTTCTCCACCAATCTCATCTCGTATGCACACCATCCCTGCCAGGACAGCAGCCACACTGAGGCACTCAGTGTTGTTCTCTTGGCTGGAAGTGCCATTCTCTTGGTTCCTTTAATTCCATCCACCAAGATTACTTTTACTCATTCACCCTTTCAGACATCTAGTTTACACCTTCTTTTCTCTCTTGAATGTCCATGTCTCTCCTTCAGCAGTTGATCACTGTGCTTAAATTTGAAAAAGGGCTTCCATACACTACTATCCCAACATCTACCTACCTACCTGCACATGTACCAATGTGCTTGCCTTCTGTTCTGTTTGTGTTGGTACCAGTTCCTGCTCCTGTCTAAGGCCAGCTCCTCCACTGTATACCTGATCCCACCTCCTCTCATCAAAAGCATCTTCTTCAGTAATTATCCTGACTCCCCTAAATTATCACATTTTCTTCTCTGCTCTATCATTTCCACTGGGACACAAATATAGTACAAATTATGCCAGCTTTACAAGTCCATCTCTCATCCTATGGCCTCCCATGACCATTATCTTTTAAAACAAAACTCTGTAGAAGAGTCTCCTAATTCACTATCTCCTTACCCCCTCTTCCATTATCACTTGAGCTACTGTAAGAATGCCTTTATTCTCACCTATCCCCAAACTACTCTATCAATTACTCCAAACTACTCTATCAGTCACCAAGGCTTTCACATTGCAAAATCCAACAGCAATTCATATCCTTCATGCTGCTTGACCTATTAACACTTACATTGATAACTTCTTCATGTTGAAACATTTCTCACTTGGTTTCTGGCACATTATTCTCCTGCTCCTACAGGATTAGCCCCTCTTTCAAAGTCTCTTTTGTGGAGTCTTCCTCATTTTTCTGATATGTAAGTGTATGGAGTGTCCAAACTGTCCCAGGTGATTGCATCTGATCTCACAGCTTTGAATAACACTTTTCAGCATCAAAAATACCCAATATGATCTGGCTTCCATTACCTTTCCAACTACAAACAATCCCCCAGATCTTCTGCCCCAGTTCACTACAACAATCTTCAGTATTTTATGAACATGGCATTCGGCTCTCCCCGTAGGGCCTTTGGGCTTGTTGCTTCCTTAGTCTTAAAGGTCTTCCTCCAATATGCACATGGCTCACTTTTTTTTTTCCAGCCTGTGATCAAATATTGTCTTACCATGATGCTTTCCCTGAACACTCGGTGTAAAATAGCAACAATCTTCCTACAATCTAGCATTCAGCTCATGATTTTCTTTGTCCTATTTTTGTCCTTTCTATTGCATTAATCAATTTCTGACACATTATATGTATTTATTTACTTGTATATTTGTTAATTATTTTGTCTCCCTCCTTGAGGGCAGGGGATACATCTATTTTGTAACTCCTTTATACCCAATCCCAGAATGGTGCTGGACATGTGAAATATCTATTAAATAAATGAACAAATAATATATTATTTTTCTTCTTAACATTCTTGAGTTGATTCTGATTTATGCTACTGTACACGATGATAAAGACTGCTACTCTCCTGGAAATTTCTACAGCCTAGAAATACAAGCTGCCACAGTTTCTATGCCTGCCTTTGATTGTCTGCGATCCTATCTGACCCTAGCCTTAAACTGATTTCATTACAGCTATTTCTAGGTGTTTGATTTAAAACAAGTGCCCTGAGATGTCTAAAGGGTGAGGAACATTTTTTAAATAATAAATTCATGTAGATTCTTTGAAAACATTAAATATTTAACTGAAACTCTTTTAAATAAAAAATAATAATTGAAATCAAAGCTATATAGTTGACTTCCAAAAGTTAAAGCTTTAGTGCTGATCTTTATGGTGTTTGAGCTTTGGGCCACCTTCCAGAGAAATCTCACTAATCTCTTAAAAGAAGGAAAGTTGGAGCTCAAAAGGATCGTCTAGATATCTTTGGTTCAGGGCTCCCCTATAAAGTTCTGAGCACAACTCAACCTGTCTGACAAGCCAAGTAGTGAGGTGAGTTTTCTAGAAAGGTGCTTGGAGTGACTTCCTGCCCATTCTCTTTGACAGCTGGTCCAGCTTGCCTTTGAGTATAATGTCCTCTAGGTTCCCTACTACAGCATCTATATCCAGGATTCAGCTTTCCCTCCTCCCCATTAGAACATGTACAGTTCCCTCTAAGCCATCCAATAGAATAGCCACTACTCATCTGTGGCTAAATTAACTAAAATAAAAATAAGATTTAACATTCCGTTTTTCAGTTGCACTAGTCACATTTCAAGTACTTGGTAGCCACATGTCACTAGTGACTACAATACAGAATATTATGGAACATTTCTATCTTTGCAAAAAGTTCCATTGGACAGAACTTCTCTAGACTCTCAGGATCCCACTTCTTGAATCCTAACTGATTTTTCGATATGCTCATTCTTCAGTCTTTGTCTCAGATCACAATTCTCACTCCAGCTTCAGCCCCTGAAGCCATAATACTGGACTTAGTCCTTAAGACATAACAACGTAGTGATAATGCCAAGTCTGTTCTCAGATCTCCATATATATTTAAATACATACATATATATTTAAACGTGTACATTGACATGTAAGCAAATGTAATCTCTATTTATATTTACATTAAGACTAGTGATGAGCTTGAAGTCACAGGTTGCTAGAAAAGAATGTGTGAGAAGTACCAACAGAGGGGATCTACTGCATAGGAGAAAGGGCAAAGCACCAGGACTGGAGGAAACAGAAGGAAATTAGTATGTTCCAGTGAAACTAGGCAGATGATAAAACCTCCAGGAAGGACAGCGATCAATCAAGGAAATAAAACAGGTGGGAACATGGAACAGTTTGCATCCTTGTAATCATATGCAAGTCATAGGAAGCTGACTCTAAACAGAGGTAAAGGTTTTGCTTACATCTGGATTGTGCATAGTTCATTCACTGAACTATAGCAGTTAGGCCCCTAATTTATGGTAGCAGTGTTATTATGGGGAGAAAAATAAAAACAGTAACTGAAGACATTCCTTGGGCCCAGCCTAGAGAGCAGTTTTGGCCAGATTTGTGCTTCTAAGCAAGTCATGAAAGGGAAGAATATGACTAATATATAAGAAGATTGACTCCTTCCTGGATGAGAGAGAGAGAGAGTTACTGGGTAAAGTTTAGAACTCCTTCTTAGAAAGAAAACCAAGACACCCAGGAGCCCAGGCTGGGAGAGGGCTAATTGCTCAGTCTCCTCAAGAGGCACTGACCAGGTTTTCAGCGTGGTATTGGCAGCTTCACCTCAGATTGCTCTCTTGACATTTAATGTCACTGAGACGGGAGGGCATGCCAGGGCCCAGGAATAGAACAGTGGTGCCAATCAAAGGGATTGCTTTAAAACAATAATAATAAAACAAGAAATAAAGCCTTGATGAAGGAGTGGGGCTTTTGTTAACAATACGAGGCATCATGAAGGACATGGAGGGGAGGAATTGGCGATTCTGACTTTGTGAAATCACATCACTAAGTCTACTTCTAAGCTCTAAACTATCCACTTTTCTCCCAACCCCCAGAGAGGGAGAGAGCTGAGCAATTCTGCTGACCAATGAAGTCATTCTACTAGTGGGTGTTTTAAAAAATGAGTTGAGGCCATAAATACCCCAGTATGCTTTAAATTCAAGCAATATGTTTCAATAAAGCTAAATTTTTATGTCATTGCCAGTATTGAATCAGTAGACTAAATTCTGCAAATGGAATTCAAACTATTAAAAAAAATCAAAAAATATGTAGCTAAGCCTTCATATGAAATAACTTAAAAATTCTTTCAACATAATGTACAAGCCATTTTTGCTCTGGGCTGATATCTCTCATCTGTGCAGAATTTCTTTTTGAGACATATGGATACAAAGGCAAAAGAAAAGGGGAAAAAAAGTACATGCCTTAAAATCTTCAATGCTCTGTTAGACTCAGTTTCTTTATTTCAAAAACCTGGCAAAAAAAATATTGATTTTCTGAGAAACAAGCAGGCAAGGATCAGCTAATTTCTTAAGGCAACTAATGGCTTTGTTATTTGACATTTGTGAAGGGCTTATGATGTGCTCAGTATACAGAACACAGAAGGGAAGTGAAACATTAGCCTGGACTGAAGAACTTTGAATGTGTCCGAACTGGTTTGTGTGGATGAGGTAAATATATCATTCTGATTTCTGTCCTCCCTTTCTGGTCTCCAGGTGGACTTCCTGAGCCTTGAGAAGCCGTCTGAATGAGAATAAAGGCATAAACCATTCACGTATGAAGAGCCTACTATGCAGGTAATGTTGTACTAGCCTCCTATGAATCCTTTACAACAATCTAGAGGGGTAGGTATTATTTAGTATTCCCTATTTTCAGATGCAGAGAAGTTAGGTAATTCATGCAAGGTTGCACAGCTTTATAGAGGGAGCCAGATTCAAACTCATGTTTCATATTCCAAGTCCACATTGTTTTCCATGGAAATTACAATGGTCCTCATTGTAAACAACATATAGGAACATATTTCTTAAACCCAAATCTCTGAATAATTCTAATTCTCACAAAATGCCACTCAAAAGAGTTTTGTAGTTAAAGAATATGCTTCTATGTACTGGCTTATAATGTGAACTTTTCCCATACATTATGTAAAGGGAGGCAAATGAAGAGTTAAATGGATTATTGTGCTGTACAAGACAGACACATGTAATCTTCTTGGACCTCCCAAAGTCACAAGAATTCTTGGTCAAAAATTGTAGACTTTCTGGATGCTCAGGGAGTTAACCTAAAAGAAACCTGAATATTTTATTCCATAAAGGCATAAAAGCAAGTGAATGAAATGCATCTGCACAGTTCTGTACCTGCAGGCATAAAAACATGCTGCATAGAATGTAGAATTGACTTAACTCCTAGTGATGCAAGAAAAAGAATTCCTTATAGCATTGCTTCTGAGAGTGATATCCTATATGCCATTGTGCCCTAATGGAAGAGAAGTAGACAGTCTGTTGTTTTCCATGTGCCAAAATGAGATCGCTGAGTTACTAGAGAAAATGCAGAAGCATTTACTCTAATTGGCTACTGTTCAGCAAAAGTTTCCATAAAATGTCTTAGAAGAGGCAAAGAAAACAGCCTAAGAAAACAGTGGGAAATACATCGTGACGTGGCACACTGACTCAATAACTTTTTATCTTTTCCTCAAGGCAAATAGTTCAAAAGATTGCTTGCTATTATTTGTGCTGCTGGGATCTAGTTTTCTGCTTTGTGTTTCATCACAGGTAGTGATTGCCAAGAGGGATAGTTAAATAAAATAACTTGTCACAAGCTAACGCGTGATTTAAGTTCTAGGGAGTGAAATTCCAGAAACAGAAAATCTTCCCTTAAGGAAGGCATTTTCCATCAGATTTGCAGGGATGTGACCCAATATTAATTGAGTGCCTATCATATGCTAGGTACTTTATAAATAAAATTGTAACCCCTTTAAATATAATTTAATCTCACAAGGGCCATAGGAATTACCCATTATCATTATCTTCACTTTACATGTGAGAAAGCTAAGCTCAGAGGTTTTTACAAAATTGCCAAGGTCATGGAGCTAGTAGGTTACACACATGTTTTCTGCTTGTTTTTTTTATTTTAAAATTTTTATTGAGGTGTAATGTTCATATAATAAAGTCTATATGTAAACTGTTGCTACATGTGTATATGCTCAAGTAGTCACCATCTAGTTCAAGAGTTATTTTCACATTGCAGGAAGTTCCTTTCTGCCCTTTTTTTATTCAAAACGCACCCAAGAGGTACCATAAAACCCAAGAGGTACCATAAACATGGATTAATTATGCTTCTTCTTAAGCTCTGTATGAATGCAGCATGACTAGCCATTGTGGTTTGCTTGGAGCTGAGGGGTTTCTGGGATGTGGATTGATTCTCAGTGCTAAAACTAAAGCAACTGGTCACCCTATAAATGGAATTGAACAGTGTGTGCTTCTTTTGCTCAACATAATGTCTGTGAGAGTCATCTAGGCTGAAGTAAGGTTTTGGGTTTTTTTTAATTACCATGTATCTTTCCACTATATGACTATTCCACAATTTATCCATTATTCTGTTGATGTACATTTGAGATGATTCTAGTTTTTGGCTTTTATAAATAAATCCAGGAACATTCTCATAAAAGTCTTTTTGTGAATGTGATTTCTCAATTCTGCTGGGAGAACTGTTAGGTCATAGATAAGTATATATTTAGCTTTAGTGGATACCACCAATGTTTCCCTATGTGGCTGTAACAATTTACACTCCTATTAGCAATTTATGAGAGTTTTGGTAGTTCTACATCTCCATCAACATTTAATATGTCATTACTTTTTAGTCATCCTTGCAGTGTGCTAGACTGCTATCATAGACATTCATTCCTTTGTGTATCCCTTTCCCACATTGACTTGCCCTTGGCTGCATGATTCACTGTAGCCAATGAGACATTAGCCAGAGTGATATGAACAAAAGTTCGATAAACCCTTGGACACTGGGACTTGTTCTTGTGGAACACTCACTAAGGCAGACTTGATTCACCATATAAAGATATCTGGCTGTGCTGCTCAAAAGACCCCATGGAGAGGTGGAAGAGAGGTGGAAATATTAGCATGGACTGCTCAGCTGGGCCCAGGGGTTCCATGCATACCAGTACAGGCACCATATATGTGAGTGAAGAAGCCACCTTAGAAGTCCCAACTCTTGTAGGAAAAACCACAACATATGAAATGAGAAAATACTTGCAAGACAAATGCCTAACAAGGGTTAATCTCCAAAATAGATAAGGAACTTCTATAACTCAATAGGAAAAAACAAAACCTGAAGAGATGATTAAAAAGTGGGCTAATGACTTGAGGAGACATTTTTTCAAATAAGATATACAAATGACCACTAGGTATATGAAAAGAAGTTCAATACTACTAAGCCACTGGGGAAATGCAAATTAAAACCAGGATGAGCTATCATCTCATACCTGTTAGGATCACTATTATTTCTGAAAAACCATAAATATATATACCTACTATGTACCCACAAAAATTAAAAGTTAAAACATGAAAGTGTTGGTGAGGATGTGGAGAAATTGGAACCTTTGCACACTGGTGATGAGAATACAAAATGGTGCAGCCACTATAGAAAACAGAATGAAGGTTTCTAAGAAAGTTAAAAATAGAACTTCTATAGGACCCAGCAATCTCATTTCTAGGCATTTATTTAAAAGAACTTAAATCAGTAACTGAAAGAGATACTGTTTATCTCTTTTATTATTATTGTGAATAATGCTGCAATAAACAGCAAAACAAATGCTCTCTATTACAGCTTTATTCACAATAGTCAAGATGTGGAAACAATCTACATGTCCATATAAAGGTAAATGGACAAAGAAAATGTGTTATATGCATATAATGGAATTCTATTAAGCCTTAAAAAAAAGAAGGAAAAGCTGCAACATATGATAATGGAATAAAACTTGAGAACATTATGCTAAGTGAAATAAGCCAGTCATAGAAAGACAAATGTTGCATAATTTCACTTATATGAGATATCTAAAATAGTCAAACTCATAGAGACAAAGAATAGAATGGTGGTTGCCAGGAGCTGGAAGGAGGGAGAAATGGGAAGTTGCTAATGAAAAGACATAAAATTGTTGTCAAGCAAGATAAATAATCTCTAGACATCTGTTGTACAGCATTGTATCTACAATAAGGTATTACATACTTTAAGAAGGTAAATCTCATGTGTTTTGACCACAGTTTTTAAAAGCTGCTTTTTAAAAGATCAAAAAAATTAATACTCTATACAAGCTAATCCAAAATAAAATAGAGAAGACATAAATTACTGATGTCAGAAATGAAATAGGGTCCACAGATATTAAAAGGATAATAAAAGATATTATAAACAACTCTGCACCCACAAATTTAATACCCCAGTTGAAAGTCCTTGAAAGACATGCTGTGCTAAAACTCACACAAGTAGAATATGTAATCTCAAGAGGCATGTATTAAATAAATGGAATCAATAGTGAACAGACACTTCTCAAAAGAAGATATTTATGCAGCCCACAAACATATGAAAAAAAGTTCATCATCACTGGTCATTAGGGAAATGCAAATCAAAACCACATTGAGATACCATCTCACACCAGTTAGAATGGCAAGTATTAAAAAGTCAGGAAACAACAGATACTGGAGAAAATGTGGAGAAATAGGAATGCTTTTGCACTGTTGGTGGGAGTGTAAATTAGTTCAATCATTGTGGAAGACAGTATGGTGATTCCTCGAGGATCTAGAACTAGAAATGCCATTTGACCCAAGAATCCCATTAGTGGGTATATACCCAAAAGATTATAAATTATCTACTATAAAGACACATGCACACATATGTTTATTGCAGCACTATTCACATGCCCATCAATGATAGACTGGATAAAGAAAATGTGGCATATATACACCATGGAATATTATACAGCCATAAAAAAAGGATGCATTCATGTCCTTTGCAGGGACATGGATGAAGCTGGAAGCCATCATTCTTAGCAAACTAACACAGGAACAGAAAACCAAACACCAGATGTTCTCACTCATAAGTGAGATCTGAACAATGAGAACACATGGACATAGGGAACATCACACACTGGGGCCTGTCAGAGGGGTGGAGAGCTAGGGGAGGGATAGCATTAGCAGAAATACCTAATGTAGGTGACAGGTTGATGGGTGCAGCAGACCACCATGGCATGTGTATACCTATGTAAAAAGCCTGCATGTTCTGCACCTGTATCCCAGAAGTTAAAGAATAACTTAATAAAATAAAATAAATAATCTTCCAAAGAAGAAAGCACCACACCTACACAGTTTCACCGGTGAATTCTATGAAACAAAGAAATGATATTACTCTATAATTTCTCCCAAAAATTTGAAGCAGAGGAAATACTTCTTAACTAGTTTTATGAGGCCAGCGTTCTCTTAACTACCAAAACTAGATAAAGACATTATAAGAAAAGAAAACTGAAGACCAATATTTTTCATGAAGGTAAATGCAAAAATCCTCAACAAAACAGAAGCAAATCATATTCAACAATATATTAAAATAATTATACACCACAACCCAAATGGGATTTACAAGTACACAAATTTACTTCAACATTTGTAAGTTGATTGATGTAATCTATACAGAGATGAAGAAGAAAGAACTAAAACTATCTTTGTTTGCCCCTAACGTGATTGTCTATTCAGAAAATCCCAAAGAATTAACAAAAAGTACTCCTGAAACCAAGTAATTGTAATAAAGTCACAAGCTGCATTGTTAATATAGAAAAATCAGTGGATTTCTCATATACACACAACAATTAGAAATTTGAAATTAAAACCACAATACAACTTACAATAGCACAAAAAACTCTTAACAAAATATTTATAGAATCAGTATGTGTAAAACAGTCAAACTCTAGAGAAATAAAGAAAATTTAGGAACTAGAGACGTATGTTCTATGTTCTTGGACCTGAAGACTAGAGTTGTAATGATGTCAGTTATTTCAATATAATCTGTAGATTCAACACAATTCCAGTCAAAATCTCAGCATGTTATTTATGATATTAATAAACTAATTCTAAAGTTCGTGTGAAGAGAGAAAAAAGATCCAGAATAGAAGATGTAATGCTGATAAAGAAGAATAACATCAGAGGACTGACAGTTTGCAACTTTGGAACTTAGTATACAGCTACACTAATCAAGATAACATAGTATTGGCAAAAGAATAGATAGATAGATTAATGGAACAGATTGAAGAGCCTAGAAATAGATTTAAAAAAAATATATAGTCAACTAATCTTTGACAAAAGAGCAATGGCAATTTAATAGAAAAAATATAGTTTTTGTTTTCTTCAACAAATTGTATTGGAACAACTGTACATCCTTATACAAAAGGAAAAAAAACTAAATACAGACCTTACATCTTTCAGAAATAATAACTGAGAATGGATCACTGTTCTGAATATAAAATGCAAAACTATAAAACATCTAAAGGTTAACACAGGAGAAAATCTAAGCAACCTTGGGCTTGAGTTTTAACTCAACTATATAGAACACCAACCTCTTAAAAATAGATAAATTATACTTTATTAAAATACAAAATTCTGTCACGTGAAAGACATTTGTTAAGAAAAATTAAAGACAATTCACAAACTTAGACTAAATATTTGCAAAACACATAATCTAATAAAGTACTCACATCCAAAATATACAGAGAATTCTTAAAACTCAATAAGAAGAAAACAAACACCTAATTAAAACTTGGAAAAACGTTTGAACAGACACCTCAAAAAAGAAGATATACAGATGGCAAATAAGCATATGAAAAGATGCTCAATATCATTTGTCATTAGAGAATTGCAGATTAAAGCAAAAATGAGTTACCACTATTAGAATTAGCCTATTAGAATGGCTAACATTAACAAAAACTGACAATACCAATTGCTGGCAAGAATGTAGAGCAACAGGAATTGTCATTCTTTGCTTGTGTGGATGCAAAATGGTCGATTGAGAGATTCTAGAAAATCTAAACACGATCTTACAGTTGTGCTCCTAAGTATTTATATAATTTTATTGAAAACATATGTTCACACCAAAACCAGCCCACTAATATTTATAGTAGCTTTATTTATAATCACTGAACTCTAGATGCAACCAAGATGTATTCATTAGGTAAACAGATAAACTATAGTACATCCGTGCAATGGAATATTATTCAGCAATAAAATTAAATTAGATATCACGCCATGAAAAGATGTAAAAGAATTCTAAATGCATAATTCTACGTGAAAGAGATCTATTTGAAAAGGTATATACTGTCTAATTCCAACTACATGATTTTTAAGAAAAGATAAAACTATAAAGATAGTAAATAGATCCATGATGTTCTGGGAAAGAGGGGGAATGAATAGGTGAAGGACAAGGGAATTTTATTATGGTGAAATTATTCTGTATGATGCTGTAAATGGTAGATCCATGACATTATGCATTTGTCAAAATCCATAGAACTGTACAACACAGAGTAAACTAAATGTATGCCCATTTTTTAAAAATCATGTAATTGAGGTTGAAGAATCCCTAAAAGGAACACAAACCATGACAAGAGAATCTAATTCTGTTACAGCTGTATGAAACAACTTCACTTAAGAGGATGTAGGGAAGAGGTGCTAACTTTAGTAACTTTGAAAATGAATGGAAGCATTATACTCTAGTTGACAAAGCTATTTCCTTTGGGATTGCAACTTAAAAATTCTAATAATGCTATATTTGTATCCTGGATTTGAACAAGTCAGTAAAGGGATGGCAGATAGTGGGAGTCAAATTTCTCACTGTTGGAGTTTATGGATAAGCAAGGATAGGAGATTAGAATGATCCATGCATGTGGTAATGGATCAGAATTGGAGATATCAGTAAGAACTTATGTTTAATACAGATACAGATGGTTACACATAGAAATGTTTATAGGTATGTATACATATGGGAGTTATCAAATATATATGTATACATCTCTGTTTTGTCAGCTGAAGAGGGTCAAAAGAAAATGATAGCCCCATAGCAACAAATACATTCAACACCCAGACAGATCTTGGTTTTCAATATGATTCTGAGATGAAAGGAACCAGGGAAACTTGAAGAAATTACTGATTCTAGGACTGGGAGGAAATACACAAGATAAGGACAGGGGATCTTGTAGTGCCAGAAAGTAAGGACTTGTCAAAAACAGTAACAACAAAAGCAACAAAATGATGTGGGTATGTGAAAAAGGTACAGGGGCCAAATGAAAGAGCTCCAAAAGGCTGAAATGGGGAGAGTTTAAGTAATAAAATTAAACATAGTATTGGATTATAACTTAGAGTATAAAATAAATATCATGGGTCCATACTGAAGTAAATAAATTATTGAATAACTTAATAAATGGAGAGTGAACTCTCTTATGCAGAAGTATTAGAAATAAATTATGTAGATTTTTCACCGTAAAGACGGGGAGAATAACCCCTCTCTCCTTATGTGTGGGCTGCAGATGAAAATAGCATTTTAGCGATAACCACTACACATCTATTAGAACAGCCAAAATCCAGAACACTAGCATCACCAAATGCAGGCAAGGCTGTGGGGCAACAGGCACTTTTATTCATTGCTGGTGAGAATGCAAAAGGGTAAATCCACTGTGGAAGACAGTGGCCACACTCCTTGCTATTTACCCCAAAGAGTTGGAAAAACTCTTTGTTCAACAAAAAACAAATATTCATAACAACTTTATTCTTAGATACCAAAGCTTGGAATACCATGATGATGTCCTTCGGTAGATGAATGGATAAGTAAACTGTACTACATTTAGAATATGAAATGGAATATTAAATAGTACTGAAAGGAAATGAGCTATCAAGCCATGAAAAAACACAAGAAATTTAAATTCATATTACTAAGTGAAAGAAGACTATCTGAAAAGGATACATACTGGATGCTTCCGACTATATATTTTGGAAAAAAAACTATGAAGACAGAAAAAGTAACTGTGGTTGCCAGGGATTAGGAAGAAGGAAGGATGAATAGCTGGAGAAGAGTGAATTTTTAGTGCAGTGCAGGTACTCTGTATGATACTATAATGGTAGATGCATATCATTACACATTTGTCAAAACCCACAAAATGTATAACACCAAAAATAAACTCCAATGTAAGCTAGGGACTTTGAGTGATAATCACATATAAAAGTAGGTTCATCAGTTGTAGCAAATGTACTATTCTGTTAGGGGACACAGATAATGGAGAAGCTATGCATGTGTGGGGCAGGGGTACATGAGAAATCTTTAAAGTGCTCTGTGACCCTAAAACTACTCAAAAAATAGTCTACCCCCACCAAAACTAAAAGAGACATTTTATCTTTGTAAGCTTCCTCCCCTAAAACTGTAACTTCAATCCAATTATGAGCAAAACAAACTCCTAGAGAGTCATTCTACAATATACCTGACCCTAGGGCTTTCCATGGTACAGTGGTCATCATGCTCACCTCACACTATACCTGATTAGTACTCCTTAAACTCATCAAAGTCATGAAAAATAAGAAAATCTGAGAAACCTTCATAGCCAAGAGGAGCTTAAGGAGACATGATTATTAAATGTAATGTGGTATTCTAGAGCAGAAAAAAAAGACATTAGGAAAACTCTAAGGAAATAAGAATTACAGAGTTTAATTAACAATAATGTGTCAATTTGGTTTATTCATTATAACAAATCCATGGTCATGATGTCACGTTAATAATATGGGGAATTGTGGAGAGGTACATGGGAACTCTCTATCTGTTCAGTGTTCTTGTAAATTTGAAACTCTTCTTAAAAAGCAATACCTATTAACTAAAAAGACCAATATGCCATAGACAAGGCACAGTGTCAGTGTGTCTCCTTTCTGTAATCTTCTAAGTAATAGAGCTTTAATGCTTACTAGGTAAGTCATACCAAGTTATTAATCTCAAAGATATCAGTGTATCCCAGAAATAAATTACAGATGGCTTTAGGTAAGAACTTGAATTAGACTGAGTGGGAACTTTGATATGTTTTGGGATATACGAGTCTTGGGACATTAAGACTCTCATTAAGACTCATGTCACAGGATGAACACAGCTGCAGGAAATTGAGTTAGAGACTCAAGTAGATGCAACCAAAACCACTCCATGTGCTGCAAGAGAATGTTAAAAATACCCAGGATCTATAATGCATATTTCAATCATAGTAACGTTAATACTGAACATTTAAAACATGTTCATCAAAAACAAAAATAATAATTAGATTTGGCCAGGTTTACCCTAGTAATGCATGATAGGACCATTCATGTGCCACCTTAAACTTCTGAGGTGGTATTGAGAAAATAATTTTTTATGAATATCACAGAGTTAATTAAATGTCATCTTCCTAGTACAGATGTTCTAGTTCCCAAACTCAGAACAATTTTAGCAACTGTTTATAATAGTTAAAATGAATCTTGGGAAATCAAATTGTTTTTTCATAAGTTTAGTTTTTTTCAAATTGTTCATTATTTTAACTTTTTTATTGCTTAACATTTAACATTTATCATTTAGCCTTGACTCCAAAACTTGCAACTTTGTATGAAAACTCTCAGCCTCTCTGTCAAGGTATAAACGATGGAAACACCTAAAGATCACACTTTCTAAGGCAGAGGTCTCCAACCCCTAGGCCACAGACTGACTGATGTCTGTCAATGACCTGTTAGAAACAGGGCCGCCCAGTGGAAGGTGAGTGGTGGGTGAGCCAGCATCATTGCCTGAGTTCCACCTCCTGTCAGATGAGCAGCAACAATCCATTCTCTTAGGAGCAGGAACCGCACTGTGAACTGCTCATGAGAGGAATCTAGGCTCTGTGCTCCTTATAAAAATCTAATGGCTGATAATCTAAGATAGAACAGTTTCATCCAGAAAACATCCACCTCTCTCCCTCTCCCCTCCACCTGTGGAAAAATTATCCTCCAAGAAATTGGTCCCTGGTGCCAAAAAGGTTGGGAACTGCAGTTCTAAGTTCAAAACTTTCCAGTTTTTCTTGCTTTTTTAAGCTAAAACTGACAAACATTATATATAAACATATATATACACACAGTACACAACTATATATATATAATATATATATTATATATATTATATATATATATGCTGCACACGGTGGCTCAGCATAAACTAGCACTTTGGGAGGCTGAAGTGGGGGTCTCAAGACCAGCCTTGAAGTCATGGGTTCAAGACAGGCCTGGGCAACAGAGTGAGACTCCATCTCTTTAAAAAAAAAAAAAAAGAACAAGAGCCTGAAGCTTAAGACCATCTTTTTCGGGTTAACTCAGCCTCATGCGATACTCGGTTAAAAGTTCAGACTCCCAATCATTTCTTCTTTCCCATCAGAGTTTTCCTTCCGTCTCCTCTTTTCTGAGAAATGTCTGGATTCAGGATGAACCTTATTTATCCTCATGGACTTATGAAGAGAAGCTTCTGTGATACAGCTTTCCTTCCTGCTTTCCTGGTTTCTTTAGTGGCATGTCTGCTTTGCTCTGTCTGGACTCTGTGCTGCTATCCACCTGGATATTCCTACTGGCACTTGGACTTTTGGGCTTGTCCACGCTCCTGATGCCAAAGTCTGCAGTGACTACCATTTGCTATAAGTATGAGGTCCCTGTGCTCTGTAACAGGGCTTAGCAAACTACTTCTACACAGAGACAGAAAGTAAGTACCTTAGACTTTGCATGCAGTCTCTGTCACGTTCTTTTTTTCTTTATTATTGTTCTCTTCTTTCTCCTTCTTCCTTTTCCTCTCATTTTCTTCTCTCTCTTACTTCACCATCATCTTCTTTTCTATATTCCCTTAAAATTAAAAAAAAAAAAAAACCATCTCAGGGCCATAAAAAGGTAGGCTGTGTCAGGAGTTGGCCTGCAGACCACAGTCTGCCAAATCCTGACCTGCAGGCTTTGTCTTCTGACCTTGGGCCCCTTCCTATTCTCCTACATGGATCCAGGCTCCTGTATGCAATCTATGAAAGACCATAGACTATTACAGGTACATCTATCAAGAAAATTCCCTCTACCCACAGCTTCATTGCTTTTGCACCATTCTGATCCCAGAAACAGAGCAACAGCCAGCATGTTCTTTCATTCCCTCTCAAGCTAGCTGGGTTTTTTTGGGATATGATTGCTCAAGGCCCAGGAGATACAAGGTGCTAGGTCTGCTTTCAGGGACTCTAGCAGCAACATTCCCATCCTAGAGACATGGTCTCTAAATTCCTCTTCTTTTCCTCTCAGCAAAAGGTTTTCTACTTCTTTATGTTGGGTGGATCATGTCCTGTGATAAACTATGGTTTATAGTAAAACTCTTCCACCACGTTATACCAGACTTGTGTTTTACTTCATAGAAAGGAGATTAGGAAATTGTGAAAATAACTTTCATTCTCAACCAAGCTTAGCTTTATATAAACTTCAAGATTATTTTTTGTTTTGGAAATGGACAATTAAAAGCAGATCATTTTTCAGTACAACACATTTTCTGATACATTCCTGAAATAATTATCCTAAATCTCCATATTACATAATCAAATACTTTCTGATGTATCCATTACTCAGATGTACACAAGTTTTCTTAAACAAGGGTGCACAAGTATGTATGTTGAGTTACCAGACATCTAAACAGCTTACTGCTGACCATGAATTTGCCATACTTTGCAGGAAGCACTTAACATCAAGGTAAAGCCAAGTATTCTAAAGTTGCATATTATAATCAGCTATTTAAATATTGTAAGTAATCATTTATTCATAAGACAAGGTCCTACTTTTTCCTTCCTAAGGTATTTGGCCTGATGCAACAACAACTAAAAGGCACTCATAATCATAATCACAGCAATTATTATGTTTTCTGGCAGCTCTGCCCACCCTTACATAGCAAGCCTCCAGAGATGTGCTCTGCCTCTGGAACAGAGAGCATCTGTCCTCAGCAGTGGCACCAGCCTGTGCTCCTGCCTGGATCACACACAAGAGCCTCTGCAGTGACTCTGCCATACCCTAGGAACTATTGTCAGTGACTCAGTGACACCCAGCAAATGAGAAGGCTGCTACAATGCTTAGCTGCTCTTTCCTCTCATGAAGATTCATCATTCTTTGCTATCTGCAGGGTGAAATACAGCA
>PVKP010041688.1:0-18577 GCA_004027715.1 Plecturocebus donacophilus | reverse complement strand
GCGAGCTTCAGATGCAGACTTCATGGTAATTCAGTGTCTTCTCTACTAAAATCATACAGAACAAGAGCAGACCACACCCTACCCTTCTCTAGACTTTCACACTATAGCAGAGCAGGGTCTTCGTGCAACCTTGCAGCCCACACCTGTACTGTACCCTGCTGTGGTCTGGCATGAGGCTGGGTCCAGGGCTAGATTTATGGAAACACAGGTCCTGACTTGATGAGATACACAGCCTGGTTGGGGAGGCTGATGGGTGTGGCAGGTGAGCTGGGTGCTTTGAGACCATGAAGGAAGTGGATGTAATCTGCCTGGGGGCATCACAGAGGACTTCCTGGAGTCAGAGACATGGTTTGTGTCCACAACCTCCTTTTACTAAGGATATGATGACACCTTGTGCTTCCAGCCAGGAGCTCAACTCTTTCGACTCCTACTGTGGTATCCTTGCACACAATCTTCCCAGAGGTGGTGGGAAGAAGGTGGCCTGAAATAGCACCCTTATAGGTGAGAAATGTTCTAAATCTACACAGCTGTGATGTTTGCACAACTCTGGGAATATGCTAAAAACCATGGCATTGGCCAGGCATGGTGGCTCACACCTGTAACCCCATCACTTTGGAAGTCAAGGTGGGTGAATCACCTGAGGTCAGGAGTTCAAGACCAGCCTGGTCAACATGGTAAAACCCTGTTTCTACTAAAAAAAATAAATAAATAAATAAAAATTAGCTGGACATGGTGGCACGCACCTATAGTCCCAGCTACCTGGGAGGCTGAGGCAGGGAGAATTGCTTGAACCCAGGAGGCTGAAGTTGCAGTGAGCCAAGATCGCACCACTGCATTCCAGCCTGGGCAACACAGCCAGACTCCATCTCAGGAAAAAAGAAAAAAAGAAAAAAAACCATGGCATTGTGCTTTTTAAATGGGAGTAGGTTACAGTGTGTGAATGTGTTTTTAAAATTGTACCATGAGATTTTATTTATTTATTTATTTATTTTGAGATAGGGTCATGCTCTGTTGCCCTGGCTGGAGCACAGTGGCATGATCTTGGCTCACTGCAGCCTTGATCTCCTGGACTCAATTGATCCTCCCATCTCAGCTTCCCGAGTAGCTGGGACTACAGGTGGACGCTACCACACCCAGCTAAGTTTTGTATTTTTTAAAGAGATGGAGTTTCACTATGTTACCCAGGCTGGTCTTGAACTCGTGGGCTAAAGCAATCCTTTGGTCTCCGTCTTCCAAAATGCTGGGATTACAGGCATGAGCCACCGCACCTGGCTAAGATTTTATTCTCTAACCCACACCTGGTTAACTCACAAAACCCAGCCACGTTCATTCTGCCCACTGGCGATCTCTCTGAGAGTGGGCATCTCAAGCCCCTGCAGTGGTGCCCCTCCCTCAGATTTCTATTCATCTCTTTCCCATCAATTTGCAACTTGGCCATCACCCCCCTCCCACCCACAAGAACCCCTGTACCTCTCTGACAACCTCACAGGTGATTTGGGGGCCATGCCAGGGACATTCTCTTTTCTGCTCCAAGTGTGGTCCTGGACCAGCAGTGCCAGCATCCCCGGAGGGTGTTAAAAGTGCAGAAACCCAGGCCACACCGTTGATGGGCTGAATCAGAATCTTCACTTTAACTAGTGGTTGGAATGATCTTTTCATGTACATGAAAGCTGGAGAAGCCTTGGTCCAGGGAGCCCCTTCTCAAACCAGGCTGCACACGGGGGGCCTTTAAGGAACAGATGTGGGACTCCTACGTCCGGAGACTCCAGGGATTTCGTTGTCTTGGGGGCAGCCCCTGTATGGCAAAGTGGCAACAGTCCCCAGGTGACTCTAACATGCAGCCTAGGTTGAGAAGCCCCCGTCTGGTACACACAGAAGTTTTGCTTTACGTGGTTATTTTGTCTAAAGCCAAAGCGGTTCGTTAATCCTCACATTGTCTCCACCCGTCAAAACTCAGCCTGACAAATCCCTGCAGTGGGTCTCCCCCGCACAACACCGGCTCACTCATGTCATTTCATCTTCACCCAGCAATCTCTGCCCGCCATTGTTAAACTTGGCCCCGGCCACACCAGGGTTCACGGAGATTGTCCAAATACTGAACTTCAAACAAACAAAAAGAAAATAACACTTGCGAATCCTTTGTGATAAGCTGCCTTTATCAGCCCCCTTTGCTCTCGGCTGGCACGGCTGGTCAGATGGCTCTTGGTGACATGCTGTACGTAAACACCACCTGTTTGTGCAGGATGACACCGGGCTGGTCCTGCTACTGGTGTTATCGCGAGGAAGCACTAGGCTGGGTGTGTGAGTATTTGGACGAGACCGGGGAGTATGATAACAGTGCGTTGGACCTGCCCCAGGGGTTGCTGAATCACAGCCTCGGGGCTTTGTGGAGACCCGCTGGGTTGTTGCTTCCTGGAAGGTAGATCGCTGAGAAAGGGACTTTCACTTCTTCCTGCCTCGGTGGCTCCCTTTCCAGTGTCTAGACTTTGCGTTCACAATGGCAAGCGCCTTCCGGATTCCATTCTCTATTTGCTGCCAGTTTCCGAAGCTGCATATCTAAATTGGGATTTCCTGGATTCCCAGAGTCTTGGGTTGGAAGGGGCCCTTTTTGGGCGAGTGGTCAGAATGCACTGTCTGAAACCAAGCTGTCCCCTCTCCCTGCTGCATCTGAGCCTTCTATGCTGGTACGTGTGTCTGAGAACAGAAAGGTTGCTTCTCATTTCCAGGTTCCCCTTAGGAGGCATTTTGTGCCATGGTGGCAGCGGCCTTTGCCATCATTCTCTGGGTTTTGCTCTACAAACGTGGCGTGCATGTTCTCTGAGATGGTGGAGAGTCTAGAGCTCTTTCTCCTTGTGCCTTAAGATACATTTGAATCCCCTGGGATCTCATTAAAATGCAAATTATGGTTCTCTGTGTCTGGGGTGGGCCTGGGATTCCAATTTCTGACAAATTCCGGGTGATGCTGCTCCTTCTGCTGTGGGGATGACACCTTAGTCGGGAGGGGAATCCCAGACTTCATTTTCTTGAGGCTGAAATCAAAGAGAGAGGAGTCAATGTGTCCCTTCCCCACCTCTCATTCTTTGAAGACTCCAGGTTCTTGTTTGGGCTCCAGCTAAGGGCAGATGGGCTGTGAAGGGTTACAATGATGGTCTCCCAGGTTGGTGACTGTCAAGGAGCCATGACTGCAGGGATTCCCAGCTTTGTGCAGTCCCCTCTCCTTGAATCCAGCTGGGATTGTGACCCACTTTAATAAGAGGGCTGGCAGGGGGCTGTGGCCATTCCAAGCCTCTATTTTAAGAGGTCCTAGAAGCTCCTGCTTTTGCACTGTAGAGACCTCTGAGCTGCCATATAAGAAGTCTGGCCACCTGTTGGAGAGACCACATGGAAGGAACCACATGGAATGGCCACATGGAAAATGAGTAGCACTGAGGAGACCTAGACAGACAGCACTGCTACCACAGTTGCACACAGCCCATCAACCCACCAGTTAAATGTAGCCACACAAACAACCACCTGCAAAAGACCAGAAGAATCACCATGCTGAGCCCAGGCTGGGCTGCAGAAACCTGTGCAAATAAGACAGTGGCTGTTTTCAACCACTGACCCTCAAGGTGGTTTGTTACACAGTGATAGATAACTGAAACAGTCACCATATGATTTATCATTCAAAGGGATATTTTGATAGTGAAAAGTGGTACTATTAATCATTACCTCAGAGCAACAACATACCACAGGACGATCCCAGGAAAGATAGAACATGTGGTTGGTCAGCCTCATGATGAAGAGTTCTGTGACCAATCAAACATCTCCCTACATGTGGGGTATACTTCCCACTGCAAGTGATAGGAACCAAGCTCTCACTGGCTTAAATCAAAGAGACCACCCGTGGACTCAAAATTAGAAAGGCCAGGAACAGTCTCAATGGGGGCAAGTCTCCATCCCCAGGTTCCCGCATCATCAGGGCTCAGTCCCTCTCCATTTCTGCCTTTCTTTTCGTTGGTTTAATTTTTATTCCCAGCACTCTCTTGATGCAGCAAGGTGATCCCCTAGCAACTTCAAGCTTGCGTTAAATTCCAGTCTAACCAGAGACCTGGGCCTGGGTCTTGTGGTATTGACAGCCAGTGCTGGTTGCACACCATGAGCCAGTCCCTGCAGGAGAAGTAAGTGAGGCTCTGATTGGTATGTGAATTGCAAGGATACCTCAGATCCAGGGGTGGGTCAGTCCCATCCTTCCATCTAGGACAGGGTGGGTGGTCACTCAGGAGAGCCTGGGCCTGTTTGAGACCTGGGGATTGGAGGGTGTGTAGATAAAGAGATCAGTTTTTCAGTGTGTGTGGTTTCCCAAGTTCTGCACTCCATGGGGTGGCTGCTTTTCATGAGGTATAAACTATTCCTACAAGGCCCCTATTAAAACCAAGCCGCAGCCCTGGGTGTAGCCAGAGGCCCATGGCAGTGCTAGGGAAGGTCTCACTGGGTTCCCACATTCTCCGTGTCTGGCATCCAAGCAGTTCACAAGTGCAGCTGCTGAGAAGAGAGGTTGTCCATGCTGGGGTTTCACCAACTTGTACACAAAAGCCTTAGAGGTGAGTGAGGGATCTCCTGTTAAAAGCTCTGTCCTGAGACTTTCTAGAGCAAACTGATCCCAGCCCCTCTCTGAACCCAAACCAGAGAGAAGAAAGATGGCTCCATCCCTGAGCTCCTGCCCAACATGTGGGGTGAGCCTGAGTGTTCACCACGGGGAGGTGAACAAGGGCGAATGACTCGGAGCCGGAGCTGGACAGGAGCCTGACGTTCCACCAGCCCTGCTAGGCACTGGAAGAGGGAATCATTGACGGGAGAGGTTTCGCTTCCTCATTTTGCTGTTTGTGAGCAGGACAGTGGGTATCTTGCTGCCCGGAGCTTTCTCCCCAGGCCCTGGGCTCCAGCCACACTGGCTTCCCACAGTCCACAAAGGAGCCGTGCTTGTTTCTGGATTGGGGACTTTCTCTCCCTTTCTCTTGACTAGGAAAGCCCTAAAGGTCCACTTCGACTGACTCTCTGCCAGCTGCCCCTGATCTTAGCTTGTGGTTTCAGTGATCTGTCACTGCATGGCTGGATGGCTTACCTTAGTGGCTTCAAGCAGTGTTCATCATTACATCTTGCAGTTGTGAAGGTTGGCTGGGCTCCATTGAGCGGCTACTCTAAATGCAGTCAGAGGATGGCTAGAGCTGCCTGTCCTGAAGGCTCAGCCGCGCTTTACATCTAGGTGTCTCAGTTACATGGCTGGGGACAGTCGGCTGGGGACAGTCTGCTGGGTCTGTGCAAGGAAACACTTACGTTTCTCTTCTTCCAGGAAGCCCTCCCTGTCATCCCGCCAGGACCCTCCCCTATCTTGTTCATAGAAACATTTAGTAATATCTTTGAAATCAGCATTTCTTAGCCTTGGCTGCATGACAGTATTGTCTGGGAAACTTTTGACAAATATCCACGCCTGGACCCTGCCTCCTGAGATTCTAGCTTCACTGGGCTGTGGTGGGGTCAAGGTGACTTTCAGAAGCTTCCTAGGCAATTCTGTGCATAGCCGGGGCTGAAAACAAGTGGATGAATGAATTTACAAGTGATTCACTGAAGTGGAGTATCCCGGCTGAACACTACAAGCACAGCAATTTAGAAAACAAACATTTAGAAATTAAATACTGACCGGGCAGGCAAGTGGGAAAACAACAGGAAGGCGTGAGTAGTATAAGCAAATAAAAATATGGAAAGATGATCACATGGGAGGTTTTTTGTCAAATGAGACATGATGAAAAATGAAAAAACTATGGTGGAGCCTCCGCTTCTGAACAGGGTTAAAAGTAAAGAGGGTAAATCTTCCCTCCAAAACAGGGCCCTTGGAGGGTTCCCCTTCTTCCTTAATAGTGTCACTTAAAGTTCATAATAGACACAGAAAACTCTGTTCAACAAATATATTTTTTCTGTCTACTAAAGTAGTAAACAACTTAAAAATATGTCAAGGTGCTTCATAATATTTTCTTTAGAATTGGCCATCTAAAACATTTCTGTACGAGAGATGTAGTGTGTACAGACACAAACACGTGCACGCAGTCTATTAGGGTAGGAGACTTCATCCAGACAGAAATCTCTCATAGCTTGCCACAGGGCTCGGCACTTAGCCCTTGCTACTCACTCTTTTTATAAAAACTTGGCTGAGGCCAGGCGCACTGGTTCACGCCTGTAATCCCAAAACTTTGGGAGGCCAAGGTGGGCAGATTGCAAGGTCAGGAGTTCGAGACCAGCCTGGCCAACATGGTGAAACCCTGTCTCTGCTGAAAATACAAAGATTAGATGGGCATGGTGGCGCATACCTGTAGTCCCAGCTACTCGGGAGGCTGAGGCAGGAGAATGGCTTGAACTCGGGAGGTGGAAGTTGCAGTGAACCGAGATCGCACCACAGCATTCCAGTCTGGGCTACAGAGCCAGACGTCATCTCAGAAAACAAAAGAAAATAACAACAACATCAACAATAACAACAAGAAAACTTGGCTGAAGACAGACTATTGTATCAAACTGTAAGATTCACAAAACTCAGAAGAAAATCTCATGAAATGGGTGAGAATGGTAATGATTCAACAGATGGTAGACAGTTGGACTCAATGCATCTATAAAAGCTCACAACTTATGACCTGGCATTTAGGAGGTGCTTAATAAATGTTTATCAAATAAAGAATTTCAGTAAGTTGAAATGAAGGGCTCAGAGTTCCACAGAGATAAATGTACGGTCCTTCATTGACATCTAAAATCCGATTGCACTGGCACAGAATGCAGATGACTTGTGTTGAAATCAATGTTATCCCATGGACTCAACCTCTAAGTCCATCCTTCCAGACAACTCAGAAACTAAAGCCAATTCCCAGCTGCACTCACCGTGACCACACTCTGTGGGATAGCCCCCTCCAGCCACCCCATGTCTGATGCCAGTTTATCCTGGGAACACTTGGATGGGAAGGTAGCAAAAGAAACCAGGCAAAGCACAGGAATCCTGAGTCTCCCCAATTTGTTCTCTTTGCAATTTCCATCAGGAGTCGGCTGGGGGAGGAATGGGGTTGTGGCTGAAATGAAGTTTTAAATCAGAGTTTTCCAACCTTTCCAAGTATGACGTCAGAAAAAGATGTCATGGATTCTTCAAGATAGTAATCCTGAAGATTTAAGGCCTGATGATCTGATTTAATATGTGTGTATTGAGAAAATGCACACTGACAAAAATGCCTTCTGTGAATTCCATAACACTTTTCAATTAAGTTTAGTAAACCAGTAATGGGAATAGCATATACGGTTAAAAATAATAGTCCAATTCATATGTACAAGACCGTATTTTCTCTAGGGATGCTTTTGCTATTAGGTAAGAAAATGTCTGTTTTTTAAAAATGATGACTATTTAAGTGTTTAGGAAAGAAATGATGTGAAATCTGGGAAGCATGGCAAAGTATTGAAAACTTGAATGTAGTTAGTAGGTTTATGAAAGCTCATTAGACTATTTGCCTACTTAAGTGTTTGGAAATTTTTATAATAAAAAATTTAAATGAATATAATACCTGGCCCACACATTCAGACTTCCTTAAAATGATGTTTTTTCCCTCTCGATAGTGACATCTGTAGCCACAGATTGGAACCATTGGTATTAGATTACTGGCAAATGCCTGTCGTTTAGGTTTTTCAAAAAATCTCATAGCTCAGGATGGAAGAGGGCGATGATTTGTATTTGTGTTTGCTCACAAACCTGGCTTTTTCCATTCCATTCTGCACAGATAATGTCAATAGCCAATCCATAAGTATGAATTGATCCTCTGTCATGTGTTAGGCTCTGGAATGGGTGTAACAAAACCAAAGAGACATGGACCTTCCTCCCCAGGAAGCTCACGGTCATGTTGGAGAAATGGGTGCTACACAAATCGTATTGGATGATTGATAAAATGATTGTAAGTGGCCGGGCATAGTGGCTCACTCCTGTAATCTCAGCACTTTGGGAGGCCAAGGCGAGTGGATCATGAGCTCAAGAGTTCGAGACCAGCCTGGCCCAGATGGTGAAACCCTTTCTCTACTAACAAATACAAAAATTAGCCATGCACGGTGGCGTGCGCCTGTAAACCCAGTGGCTCGGGAGGCAGAGGTTGCAGTGGAAGGCTGCAGTGAGCCCAGATCATGCCAATGCACTCTAGCTTGGGTGACATAAAAAGACTCCATCTCAAAAAAATAAATAAATAAAAATGATTGCAAGAATGCAGTGTTAGGAAGCCAGGGTGAGGGGCCGGTGCTATGAGGTCACGTAATAGGGAGGCTGCATCCTGAGGCAGGGAGACTTCCTGGAAGAAATGAGACCAGAGTTTATCAAGCCCAGAGAACAGTCCCAGGGGCTTTCCTGATACACAGAGAGCCCAGCCCGCAGCTCCTGCCGTGTGTGCCTCCAGGGTCTGGGGTGAGGGGCTCTCCGCTTAGCGACCTAATGAGGTCATGAAGGAGCAATAGGAATGTCCGCCCGCTGCCTTCCAGCCTCCTTGTCAACAGCTGGCCTTTGAGGGTCTGATCTTTGGTGTGTTTGATATGAAGTGGGAAAGCAAAAATAATCACCTGCCAGTGAGTCCCTCTTCCTAACAGACACAGAGCGATCGGGTTTCCAGAGGTGTGGGCAGAGGAGTTGCCGCTCCCACCCGCCTTAACCCCGGGGAAGCCCCGTCTCTGCACAGAGCATCCATCTCCCTGACTCCTGGGATGGCCTGCGCTCAGCCTCAGCTCATATTTCCTGGGCTTTCGCGTGGGAGATGAACGCAAGGAGCCACAGGCACCAAAAGACAGCGGCGAGCAGGTCATGTGGCCCGGGGCCCGGCCCACCTGGGGTAGTAGGGAGTCGGCCCAGGAGACAGCGTTTCTGAGGATTTTCCAGGTGCCAGGCACCAGGCGAAATACTCTGTCGTGGTGGACTCACTCCTTCAGGATCTTGGATTTGCAGATTTCTCAGGTTCAAACCTAAACTCTTGACACTCTGCACCCCCTCACACCACGCTGCCCACCATCCATGCCTGTTCTTCCTGCATTCTTGCCAAGCTGCTCAGGTCAACCCCGGGGATGCATCAATGGATGCTCTGCCCTCCCGACCACACCCAATCCATTAGCAAATACTGCTGGCTTCACCTTAAGCCTGCACCCCTCCCACCTCTGCTGCTACTGCCCTAGATCACCCTAGTCCACCTACCACCTGGGCGACTGCCGTGAGCTCCCACCCTGGCCCCCTGTAGACTGCTTCCAGCCTAGCAGCTGGAGATCCGTGAGCCCTCGGTCAGATGGTAGCTCTGTGCTCATGCCCCCACGCCACCCAAATCACAGGGGCCGGCTTACACTGACCCTGCGGCCACCTGGGTCCCCGACCCACCTGTCAACTCCTCTCCGTAGTCATACAGCTATGTTACTTACTCATGTATTTATTATTCATTTTCTTCTTTGTTTCATATTTTTATCCATTTTCCTCATTGCTCAATCCCAGCGTGAAATACAGCTGGGCCCACAGCAAGGGTCTGTGAATGAGTTAAGTGGACTGTGGCTCCGGGTCGAACCACCTGGGCTTGGATGCCAACTCTGCCCCTTCCTAGCTGTGTAACCTTCATGGAGAGTTTCATCATCTTTGCTGCCAGATGGTGGCTAGTTCACCTGCATCCAGTATCAGGGTTCTCTCTGGCCCTAGTAATGCTAGACCACAGGCCAACCCTGCAGCCTCTAAGTGGGGCTGGGCAACCGGGAGTTGGCTGATGGGAAGTGAGCAGAAATGATGGGCACCTCCTCTTTCCAAGCCTAAGGGTGGGTTGAGAAGTGTTACCAGCACGATTCAGGAGAAACTGTCCTGGAGCTAGTGATCCGAGTGACCCCTGAAACACCGCCTGCCAACCCTAGCCTGTGCAGCAGCCAGATTCAGAGGCAGGGAAATGAAGAGTGAAAATGGTGAGACTTGCAAGAGAGGAAACCCCTTCCCCAAGAGCATGAATGCCCAGGACTTGCAATTGCCCATGTGTAGCAAGAAATCGAAGTTTCTCATCCTCCAGTCTCATGGTTCTGCTTCCAGTCTGTGATCCCTGGGAAATAACCTGAGATGCACACAAACGTGTATGTGCTAGAAGGTTTGCTGTTATCACCACATTTTTAGGGAGGGGTAAATTGGAGACTGATGTCAATGTCCAAGAAGAGGAGCTTGATAAAAAAATTCCGAAGTCATCCCGTGGGAGAATGCCAAGCAGCCCGGATCCAGCTGTGCTTTCCCCGTAAGGAGCCCGCAGACACGCTTCCCTCTGCAGCAGAAGGGCAGAGTGGGGTTCCACACAGAACTTCATGTACTGCTGTGTGGACTGTGTTCTGTGTGTGCAGGCAGAGAATGACACTTGAAAGTAATCAAACACATATCAACATGTTCACAGTGGTTACCCCTTGGCAGTGATGTTATATGTAGTTCCCCTTTTCTAAATATGTCTTCTGTATTTTCCAAATTTCCTAAAATAAGTGCATTCCTTTTATCATTAAATACAACATAGCAGGTGTTAAAGACTTCATATCTGCTGCAAATAATTTGTCACAGGGTTAAAATGACAACTCGTGAAATCAACCCTCTGACCTGGTGTGGCTAGAGAGCCTTGGAAAATACAATTATGTGACCTTTAAAAGAAGCCCATGGATGGGTGAAAACCCATTAGCATGTTGAATGAAGTTACTTTAGCAAGGGACTGATTTCCAAGATCCCGAGAGGAAAATGATAATAACCCGATGAATGAACCTTCATCATACCCGGGATGGGCCACAGAAGAGTGCGTTCGGATCAGTGGGGAAGCGAGTCTTCCAAGCCCGTGGGGAGCATGGTGAGGGGTTTTCCACAGCCACAGGGGGAGAGGTTGTCTGGATTACTTTTCAGAAAACAAGGCCGTAGTTTCTCCCCCAGCGGGCGTGCTGAGCCCTGGCCACCGTCTGCATCACACCACATAGGGCCGATGCCCCACGCAGCAAGCAAGCAGCACCCCCGAGGATCTGCGAAGCACTGGGCAGAGTTCATGCTCACTGACCCCCTTGGAGGTGGCTGTTCATCCTCTAGCTCAGGCTGGCCCTCTTCCTCTGAAGCCTACCTTGCCGCACCTTGCCTCTGCCTTGCCAGGAATAGTTAAAAGCCTCTCCTCTCTGTTTCCACCTCTTGGTTCCATGGCCCCTGTCTGTATTGTGGTCCTTTGCATCCTGCCCCAAACGTGTGCCTCTGGGAGGATGGCAGCAGGTCACGCTCATTCCCGCACGCTGGTGCTTGGTCCGTGCTCACCGATCTCTCGGGAGTATCTGTATTTGGACCCAGAATTCATATTCATTCTTCCTTTTTTTTTTTTTTAATTGAGATGGAGTCCTGCTCTGTCACCGAGGCTGGAGTGTAGTGGCATGATCTCAGCTCACTGCAACCTCTGCCTCCCAGATGCAAGCAATTCTCCTGTCTCAGCCTCCCGAGTAGCTGGGACTACAGGGACATGGCATCACGTCTGGCTTATTTTTAGTAAAGACGAGGTTTCACCGTAGTGGGCAGGCTGGTCTCAAACTCCTGACCCCATGTGATCCACCCACCTTGGCCTCCCAAAGTGCTGGGATTACAGGTTCATCCTCCTTTCTCTGGGTTTCCACCCTCCAAGTGATTTATCAATCAAACTACCAGTTCCCCTCTTATGAACTGAATTGTACCTCCCCTTCATTTAAATTCAGATATTGACACTCTAACCTTAATGGACTATATTTGGAGAGAATGTCTCTAAGGATGCAATTAAGGTTAAATGAGGTCACAGGGTTGGGGCCCCAAATCCAATAGGACTAGTGTCCTTCAAAGAAGTGGAGACTAGGACACAGACACACAGTGAGAAAAGACTGAGAACACAGCAAGCAGATGGCTTTAGAAGAAGCCAGCCCTGATGCACCTTGATCTTGGACTGCCAGCCTCCAGAACTGTGAGAAATAAATATCTGTTCTCTAAGCCCCACAGCCCATGGTACATTGTTAAAGCAGCACAGATGAACTGAGGCATTCCCCATGGCCAGGGTCTGGGCATGTCATCCAAGTGGGGCCAGCCTGACAAACTCTGCCCTCCCTGGAATTTAAATCTGGTGTTAATTGACCCCAAGGCTAGAAAGAGTTGGTGTTCACTCATTCTGACAGTGGTCTCTGGAGACCCCCAAGCTGTCCCAGTTCCCAACCTTCTGAGACCTGGTTCTGGAATTCTGCTTTCAACTCTGTGAGCTATGCCAGAATAATCCATGAATTCCTTTTTCTTTAGTTGGAAATGTTTGCATTGCAACCAAAAAACCTCAAATAATAAAACTTTCTTTTTATCCTATCTGGTAGTATAAGATTAATGAACTATACGCTTTGTATGGTCCTTAATTTAGCCAAACACGTTCACTCTTACTGTGGCTGGAGGGATAGATGCAGCAAGACTTGGGATTACCTTAGTGCTGCTTTTCATCTCCTTTTATCTCCTCCCCATCATTCATCACAGGGAGAGAGGAATGGGTGAGAATGATTACTTCTCTGGCTTAGCCTGGCCCTTGCTTCAACACAGGGATTTTTATCCCAAACTAGATGAACATGATGGCTTCATATATGGGATGAAGCCAGAAGCACCCTGGGAATGGAGACGTTCCTCCACTGTTGAGGGGACATAGGAAAATGGTCACCATTTTTTCTTGCTAATGGACGACCACAAACTTATAAAGGGGCTGAGGGTCCAAGGAAAAGTCATTCCTCTTTACTGTTTTGCTTTGCAGTGCTAAATTAGTAATGGAATAAGCCGGACCAAGAGTTTTCCTTCTCAAATTTAATAAAAGGCACAGGTGTGGTCGAAAGGCACTCAGCCATGTGCAGCTTGGGGCAGTTAGCAAAGCTGGTTCCAAGAGTTCCTATCTACACAGAATCCGTCTTGTTCTGATTTAATACAAACTCATTGCCAAGTAGCAAAACACAAAGAACCCTTTTCTTTTCTAGTATGAATGCTTTTTTAGGCTGTATGTGTATGTTGCTTTTTAATAAATGTCTAGTTGAACACTTATCCAAAACCTTTGGCCAAATCTAAGGCAAAGAGTTCAACTTGAAAAAAGAAAAAGTAGGCATAGCTTTGATATCCCTTCACTCTAATCAATCACTGAAGCCTTGTTCCCAGTGATGAAAATAAACAGATCTGGCATGCCCAGAAAGTTTTAGGAATAAACATTATCATCACTGACCTCCCTATTATCATATCATGTTCATCATCACCACCATCATCTCCACCACCATCATCATTATCACCATCATCACCTTCACCATTATTATCTCTGTCGTCATCATCATCACCATCGCCACCGTCACCATCATCACTATCATCATCATCACAGCCATCATCGTCACCATCACCATTATCACCACCACCGCCATCATCACCATCATCACCATTACCACCATCACCACCATCACCTTCACCATTATTATCTCTGTCGTCATCATCATCACCATTGCCACCATCACCATCGTCACTCTCATCCTCACCACAGCCATCATCATCACCATCACCGTTATCACCACCACCACCATCATTATCACCATCATCACCTTCACCATCATTATCTCTGTCGTCATCATCATCACCATTGCCACCATCACCATCGTCACTCTCATCCTCACCACAGCCATCATTGTCACCATCACCGTTATCACCACCACCACCATCATTATCACCATCATTACCATTGCCACCATCACCATCATCACATCATCATCATCACCACCGTCACCATCACCATTATCATTGTAACTACCATTATCACCATCATCATTACCACTGTCACCATCAATTGTCACCTTCATCACCATCACCTCTATCATCATGATCAAAAGCATCATCACTAACTATCTGACCACTTATCTGCTAGACACTGTACTAACTTCTCAACATGCATTTGCTCGCTTAGCATCTCAGTACCTCCTTATTTTTCTCCCTACATACTACCCAGTTTTTCTTTCTTGTATAATGTTTATTTATTTATTGGTATGTTGTTTCTCCCTCTCTCTCCTGTCCAGAATTTAAGTTCCACACGAGGTTTCTTTATTGACGATAGGACTCCCAAAGCTTAGCCCAGTGCTTGTCATATACCAGTTGCCCAATAAATAGTAGTTCAATAAAATAATATTCTTTGTAACTCCATGAATAGCTACTATCACTATCTTTATCATGGAACTGAGGGGAAATGAAGCTTGGAGAAGCTAAATAACTTGTCCAGCGTTGTCACAGTCAGAATTCTGAGTTCAGTGGTGAGCACAAGTCTCGGCTCTTTAACCTCTGCTTCTTAGTAGACTTAAGTTGTAGCTTCATCTTTGCCCCAGAATAAGCAAGGTGTAGATGCTTCAAGACTTTTAAACTTTGATGTCTGCGGTTATTTCTGCTAAGCAGATGCAATGCATCTCCACTTTCCACCCGTTAAGGGTGAAAAAGCACCACACACATCTGCTCCTCTGTTTAACATGAATAGCGGAACTTGTAGTCTCAGAAACACTTAAGAAACGACCTGCCAGAGCAAGAGCCATTTGCCCGAACTGAAGCAGGGATAGCAGTTGATGGACAAGACTCTAATTAAACCCTAATTTATAATTTAACAGCCTAGATCTTTTAGGTCATAAAGAACTTTGATCCTAGAAATCATGCTAATAGTAGTTCCCCCACCCCCACCTCTTCCATCTCTGTCCAGCTCCCCTAACTTCAGGGTGGGGGCTGCAGCGGTGTTGAAAAGAAATTAGTTCCCTGCAGTGGCTGAATGAGCTGCCTTTAAAAATAACAACCACCCCACATGGGGGCTTGAGATAGCAATCTCCCTTTAGGCTCCCTCGGTGAGGACATCATTTGCATAATGATGCTTGCCAGATGGTTCTGAGACAAATTCCAGTATCCGTGATGATGGAGGGGCTGCCATTGCTTGGGGTCAGGGATGCCTGGGGATGGGTTGATGGAAGAGAGGACACTGCTTTTTAATGTTTTCACAGGGAAGAAGATCAAGGTTAAAACATAGTGATAAACAAAAATATTTAAGAAAAACTAATCTTGCACAATTGGAAGAATGGGTGGTTCTGAGAATGGACATGAATGTGGGGCAGTAGACAGGCTGAGACAGTAAGGATGTCATCACTCATGGAGCAAATGATCCTTTCCCATGAGCTGGAAAGGTCCGGATAAGTAGTCCCAGATTTGAGTATTACAGAGACCGGGAAATTAAAAATGAAAACAGGTGGATTGACATAGGCTCATCAGATTTTATAGTCAGTTAAGTTGAAAAAAAGCAAGCAAACAGATGAACAAAAATGATGAAACCCTATAATCTACCCCTGTGACCAGTTAATTTATTTTAAAAAGAACACTTTAACACAAAAAAGTGGAAGGAACATAATGACAGATAAAGAATAGATTGCCCCAGGAAAGGGCAGTTGACAATCTTACAACACATTTGTACGTATTTATATGGTCATTTTTCTTGTTTGGTGCAACTTTGTTATAGATCTGCTGAGCCCAAGGTCTGGCATTTGTAGGCTGATTTTACATCCTAGTTGGGCTGGGACAGTTTAATGAAGGCTAGATAATTAATTAATGTCTACTACTTGATTCTAGTGCCTCCTTTCATTCTCCATTTTGGACGATAAATTAATGATTATCATAAGAATTTGGTGAACTCTAATGTAGATAGTGCTCAAGACTGATTTTACTTCATGACAATATGGAGATATTTTTAGTGTTCCTTTAAAATGCTTTTATTCTAGATTTCAGTGGGAGGAAGTAAGAACCTGGTGCCCTGGTGCCTTGAGAAAGTTTGCTGTCTCTCTGTCACTCACCCCCCTTTTCTGTTCCTGTGCATGAAATTCACTGGATACTCAGCACTTGATTTCAACGAACAGAGACACATCACAAACGGACAACCGATGTGGTCAAAGCAGTGGGTCTATTTGTCTATTTCCTTTGCTGTATTTCACCACTCACGTGTTGCATCTCCTTACAGAATCACTCTGTTAAATAATAAGAGATACCTCTTTCTATCATCATTTTCTACATTGTCTGCAAATAGTCAAAAAAGCAGGGATGGAGAATTTGATGCAAAGGGGTGTTGTCAAGATGAAAGCCAAAACAGGCAGCATATAATACAATTTCTATGTTCAATGAGTGAGAGACAGCGTATCACCTTCAGAACAACCACTGGTCACCTTGAATTTTAGCTCAGTTTGACAACCCAAAACGCTAGATAATGACCTTGATGATGAAGACGGTGATGATGGTGGTAATGATGATGGTGAGGAGATGGTGATGATGAAAAAGTTAATGTGATGATGGTGGTGATGGTGGTGGTGATGGTGGTGAAGATGATGGTGATGAGGATGGTGAGGAGATGGTGATGATGAAAATGATAATGTGATGTTGGTGGTGGTGGTGGTGGTGATGGTGGTGAAGATGATGATGATGAGGATGGTGATGGTAGTGATGCTCATGGTGATGACCATGGTGACCATGTTACCATGGTGATGGTAATGATGAGAATGATGATGGCAGTGATGACAATGGAGACAGTCGCCTTAGGGTCTGCTGGGCATCCTCACATGATCAATGCTGATTGTGTGCAAAAGTACTTCATTGATTGTCTTGGAAAGGACTCACAAACTGTGTCTTGTGAGTAGACATAGTTTGGTACCCATTCCCCGAAATAACCCACTTCAGCCCAATAAGTCTAAGAATATTAGATTTAAAGGGCACTGTCAAAATCTTGTGGGCCAATCCACTCATTTTACAGATGAAAAAATACTGAAAGTCTGGACAAAAGAAGCTCTGGACAAGGTGTTTGGAATCTTGCTCAAGGCTATAGGTATCCATATGTTATGGGTAGCAATTTTTTTAACCTCCGGGGAGGGTGGCTGTTGCTTCATCCTCCTTAGACTTGCCCTTCTAGGCAGGCACAAGTACACCTACAGTGAGCTGAGCTAGGCTTTCCTTTGCCAGAGGGTTACATCATCCAGACACTTTACTTCCTAGGCTGTCCAGGATCCACTACCAGTGGCATCCGCCATAGAAGCCAGAGGAGGTACTCAGGGGCAAGGTCTGATGGAGTCACCACTTCCTTAAGAGGAACATTTTGGCTTACAGGCAAGAGTTCTGATTTCTGAGTGACCAAACCACTGAACAAAACAAATACCTGCTGTGTGTGTGTGTGTGTGTGTGTGTTTTCCTACTGGAGGGTTAAGGAAGAATTGACGCTGGAGACACTGCCATAGGTACACGCTGACATGCCAGTCAAAAGCCAGTTGCCAGCATCCAGAGCAGCGGCCAAAATGTAGGAAGCTTCAGTCCGTGACCCGTTCAGATTCAGAACCTCTCAGGTTAACGTTTAACACGTGACTTGCCTGGTGGGCAGGTTTCCTGTAGCCTCTGCGGAAGACTCAGTGGAACTGGAATGGTGATGACCTCACTGGGGGTGTGGTGCTCTTTGGGTCTGGCTACCATTATGAAGCCCAGAGCAGTTTAAATGACTCCAAAGCCAGCTCCACGCTCTCTGTGAGACTTGGAAAACCAGGTGTTTATCCTTAGGGTGGAAGAGGTGGGTTTTTTGGGGGTGGGGGGAATTCAGGCTTACCCAGGGACATCTGTGCTGAACACAGAGCAATCATGGAGCTTACTGGGAAAAGGACATGTGTCAGAGCTAAGTCAAGGAAAAGGCAGATGCAGGACTACAGGGTGAATTTTCTGGGGAATTATGTTCCATGGAGTAACACAGTTTTGTAATAATGACGGCTGTTCAACATACAATACTCAGGTTAGAAAGCTGGTCTGTCCACTACTGCAACTGTTCAAAAATAGTATAGATGAAAACACAGCTGGGCACATTGTTGAATGGTTTCAAATTCTGGAGATGGAGAGAGTAAACTAAATCTAAGATCTGAGAGTCAACTAAGTCACTTGAAAAGCATGCAGTGACTTGCTTGTATTTAAGTTTTTGGTACATAGTAACACCTCACTTAACTGAGGTTTAAAATATCAGGCACACTTAACCAGCTGAACAAGAGCCAAGAATTGGCAAGAAAATTCAAAATGACTCAGAAAATCACTCATACATTTAACTGAGAGTGCTTAAGGATCTCCTTCATGAGCTAGTGACTCCTATTTCAGACACAATCCTAACAGGCTTGGCCCTCCGATTCCCCAACTGTAGCCAATCAAGAAAAGTGTATTTAGAAAATCGAGGAAAAGCATTACAATTTTTAACCCATTAATAACAAGAAATAGATGTGAATAGCGCATCACAAAGGGAGGGGGACCAAGAAAACAAAATAGGTAGAAATATTCAGAAGTATGGCAATCGGAGGCCATCTAACGAAAGGGCAAATAGTTGTACAAATTTCAGCAGCCACTGAAGAAGGGAACAGGTGCTGAGCATCCCCATCCTCATCACTATCATCGCCATCCTCCTCACCATTATTATTGCCACCGCCATCCTCCTCACCATTATTATCACCACCACCGCCATCCTCCTCACCATTATCA
>PVKP010041687.1:0-18661 GCA_004027715.1 Plecturocebus donacophilus | reverse complement strand
TGTCTCTGTCTGTGGCCCTGTCTCTGTGGCCCCGTCTCTGTGGCCTTGGCTCTGTCTGTGGCACTGTCTCTGTGGCCCTGTCTTTGTAGCTTTGTCTCTGTCTGTGGCCCTGTCTCTGTGGCCTTGTCTCTGCCTGTGGCCCCATCTCTGCGGCCTTGTCTCTGTCTGTGGCCCTGTCTCTGTGGCCCCGTCTCTGCGGCCTTGTCTCTCTGTGTTAGCCATGCATTCTGCAGCGCAGGATGGGACCATTTTCGGGTCTAAGATCCTTTGGTCGAAGGCACGCCCCTCTCCGTGGACCCCTCCCACACGCCTTCCCCCGTGGCGTCAGGGCGGTAGAGACCCCTCCAGCTGTGTGGGCGCCCCACTGATGGGGCCGTGCCTCGCTTGTCCACATGCCCAGCCTGGCTGGTGAGGCCGTGGGAGCACGCGGGGAGTGACCCTCTGTCCTCGGGTCTCCTGGAGGCCAGGGCCTGAACAAGCTGCTGTGCGTGGGGACCCTTCCTCTCTTCCTCAGACTGGCGCTTGGCGGAGTTTAAAGCTCACCGTGGGAAGGGCGGTGGCTCCTGTGTCACGGATGCAGCTCAGGGTCGTCCCCGGGCTCGGCGGGCAGCTTCCCTGCAGGGCACCCGCTCTCCCGGGCTTTGCCGCCCCAGCTGCCCCGGGGGGATTCCAAAGGATGGGGCCCGTTGCAGACTCTGTTAGAGGTCCTTGTTAAGGAAGTCTTGGAAGGAATCTTGCGATCAAGAGTTGACAAAAACACGCTTTTCTGGATGAAATATGAACGTCGTGGTGAGTCCCAGGGTTCAGGGAACCGGAAGTCCTCAGACCCGCGGTCAGTGTTTCTGTGCGTGGTGAGGAGAGGAACGGAGCGGGAAGGTGGGAGCCGAGCCTGCGCCAGGTTTCGGGAGGCAGAGGTGCCCGCAGGGGTGCCAGGAGGCCCCGGCGCATGGGCTGCCGAGGAAGGCGGGGACTGCACCCCGGGGCTGTGCGGGCGGGGGTCCTGCTCCGTGTAGGGATAGGAAGCGGTGCTGGAGGACGTGTCAGGGCGCAGCGTTGGTGTTTCGGGTGAGACCGGCCGGCTCTGGAGCAGCGGGAGGACGTCCCCGGATCTGGGTGACAGCAAGTATGTCTTGGCGGACTTGAGCTTTGCCTTGTTTTTGTTGGATGTGATTCCTGCTGCGTCTGGGTGAGTTCCTGGGGTGGGGCTGACGCAGCTTCGTCCTGAGTGAGGACGCAGATTCAGGGAGCTGCTGGGGTGCCCTCACAGGCTCAAAGTTCCCGACTTTCCAAAACCCATCATCCAGTGTGTGTGTGTGTGTGTGTGTGTGTGTGTGTGTGTGTGTGTGTACTGGGGGTGGTACAGAGAGAAGAGTGTTTGAGTAGCAAAAATGCTCATAAATTATGCATAATTCTTCCATTTGGTGCCTTTTATGAAACCGGAACAGTGATTTACTGTGACATTTATTAATAGGCTCTCCCTCCCTCATTTATTTTATTTTTAAGCCCTGCAGGTCCCACCCCCAATTCCAGAGAGTGTCAGGGCGGCCGCTGACTTCCTAGGGTTGGGAGTGGAAGGAAGCTATTTTTCCATTTTTACTGAAACCAGCTATCCTGACAGGCAAGCACTGACCCCCTGTGTGGTGACACGCCCTCACCCCCACGAGCCCGGCGCTGACCCCCTGTGGGGTCTCCACTTCTCAGTCCTGCCGTCAGCTGGACCTGATTGACTCTGACACGTTCACACTGGTCCCATCCAGTGGACACCTGGCCGCGACTCTCCCGACCCATTTCCAGCATCACTCCCCTGCTCATTGTCAGAGGACCTGGCACTTGCTACACTTGAGGCGGTGTTGGGCACAGTCAGAGCCGGGCCTCAGCTCCAGAAGGCTGGCGTTTCGGTTGGGAAGGCAGGTGCCAGGCTGTCCATCCCCCGGGAACCACGGTGATGGCGAGGCACAGGCCTGAGCGCCCTCTGACGGGGTCTGCTGGCTGGGAAGGCTTGTCTGAACTCACGATGCTGACGGAAGACCTGTTGGATGAGGACGCGTTGACTGGGCGAGCAGGTGGCGACAGGGAGCTGGAAGCTGGCTGGTGGGCGCTCCCGGCAGAAAGGCCAGGATGTGCTGAGCGCCCAGGACAGGAAGGAGCGGGCGCCCCATGGAACTGGGAAGGGCGAGTGGCGCTGAAGCCCAGGGAGGGAGGCGTGGTGTGCGATGAGCAGGGCTGAGAGCGTGCAAGGCCACACGGGCTTGTTGCAGGCTTTATTCCAAAGACAGAGTGAGGCTGTCTCCCCGCACCAAAAAACAGTTCTGATTCTGTGCACAAACTTCTTAAAATCCCTTGACAACTCTCTGAAGGTGTTGCCTTGGCATTCGAGGTTCTGTGGCCACCTGGCCCTGGCCAGCTCCGTGTTGCTCCACGTGGGGCTGGCGTGCAGCAGAACCAGGGGCAGGCTGGAGCTGAGCACGCCGAGACACAGGCACAGCACCCTGCGTGGTTTAGGAAGTCGAGTCATGAGTGAGCCGGGACCCAGGGCAAGGTCTGACCTGCCTCCTATTGCAGGGACCAGAGTCCTCCTCGACGGTCCGTGCTGGGTGCGGCCACCGCCGGGGGCGCTACATATGCCTTGAATCACATGACTGGTTGCTGATGAACAGCTTTTTAATTGTATCATTTTTCCAAAGAACGAGAAAATGGCAAAAGCGCAGCATCGTTGAGTGACTCACCACCTCCATGGCTCATCCTGAGATGGGCGCTCTGGGACCACTTTACATCTCAGTAGACAAAACGGGGACATTTACTCACAAACGGCCAGTGAGCGTCCAAGTCCACTTCGCTCTGCTGGAGGTGAGCTGTCTGCCGTCGCTGCTCAGCAGCCATGGAGCCTCTTCTGACGGGCCGGCCCCTCCGGGACCCTGCCGAGTGCAACGCCATCACTCAAGGCCCAAGTCAGCCTAGGCCACGAGTCCCTTCCCGAAGAGGCCAAACCCGTGGCCGGTCACTCCCCAAGAGAAAGGCGGTGCTGTGTGAGTTCATGTTTTCCAGAAGCCACCTTATGAAAGTACAAGGAAACACACCAAATTCATTTCGATAATGTATTTTATTTAACCTAATACATCCTAAGTATTATTTCAACATTCCAACCCATCAATTTTCACCTTCAACCCCCGTGCCCTGGGCGCCTGGGCCACATGCATGCAAAGCACACGGCGGCCGCAGAGATCTGTTCCTCTCCTCACCCCCTTTCCCGAGGGCTAAATCCCAGCTCTGGCTTCGCATTCGCCGTTTCTTTTTCTCCTTCAGGGAGCTGGGATCAGCAGTGCATTGGCCCTCGCCAGGGAGTTTCCCACTTACGTCTCCTATATGTCTCCTATGCCCAAAACGGTATGGCAGGTAACGTCTCCACAAGATTCAGCGTGGCTGGGGCCAAAGATACTTGAGTAAGGATGGTAGCGAACCCTTAGAGGGGTTCTGTGTGTGTGTGTGTGTGTGTGTGTGTGAGTGTGTGTGTGTGTATGCATGAGCAATGGTAAGGAGGCAGAGCTCAGCTAAACACTGACATCTGACAATGCTCATTCACAATAAACCTGGGCTGGGCTCGGTGGCTCACACCTGTAATTTCAGCACTTTGGGAGGCCAAGGTGGGAGGATCACCTGAGCTCAGGAGTTCGAGGCCAATCTGACCAACATGGTGAAACCCCGTCTCTACTAAAAATACAAAAATTAGCCAGGCATGGTGGTGGGCACCTGTAATCCCAGCTACTTGGGAGGCTGAGGCAGGAGAATTACTTGAACCCAGGAGGTGGAGGTTGCAGTGAGCCGAGATTTCACCACTGCACTCCAGCCTAGATGACAGAGAGACTCCATCTCAAACAAACAGACAAAGAATAAATCTGGTCTGGCCCAAAGACTGGCCACTGAGAGAGAACACGGTCATTAGCCACAGTTCATAGGCCGCTGTCCCCTGCGCTGCTCTAGAGCAGGATGGCACTCTTCTGCGTGTGCCGAATCCAGCCTGCTTCTGTAAATGCAGGTTCGCGGCAGCAGCCATGCTCATCCTCTGCGCGTCCCGGCTGCTTTCACTTTACAACAGCCAGCTGAGCGGCGGTAACTGAGACGCCGAGGCCTGCAGAGCCGAGGATACTCAGCGGCTGGCCCCTCATCAGGAGAGCTTGCTGCTTGGGTTTCGTGGCCCGTCGTCTAGTTTAGAATGTTCTCTTGGGTCAGTGTTCCTGCATAGCCTCTTGCACAGCCTGGCAGGATCCCGGCTGGACCTCAGCACACCTCCCGCCGTGTGCAGCGGTGTCTCGCTCTCACCCGGCTGGGCTCACACTCTTGACTCTCCAGCCCTCAGCTGCCAGGGCGTCCCCGAGGCTTCCCGGGTGCTCTGTACCTCCTTGGAGGATTACTAGAGGCCTTGTCTAGAGTGGCCTGGGTCTTAACATTCAGAATTTGGGCATGTGACTCCGCAAACAGTGATTTCTTGTGCGTACAGTACAATGAAACCCTGTGTGTTGAGGTCAGGAATAAAGGCTCATTCCCCTGGCTTCAGGGAAGACTGTTGGCCTCCAGCCATCCCTCCATGGGCAGTCCCTCCAGCCACGGCCCGGGCTGTAGAGAGCTGCTGGCCACAGGCCTCAGCCCTTCCTGGGACAGCTGTGTCCCGCCATGGATCTGGCTGGAAGCTCCCGGCTCAGCCTTCTCGCCCCTCCTAGGGACCACTCGGCAGCCTCCACCAGCTCTGTCCGGCCGGCTCCCCCGCTGACTGTCTTACCCACTGTCCCCTACGGGCTGGTGACGGACCTGCTGTCTGGGCCAGGCTGCTCAGCCTGGGCTGTCCTCCTCTCTCTGTCCATGAGAGCCCAAATGGGGTCTCCCGAAGGCCGTGGGGCTCCATCCTCCGGGCTGCTGAAGCGGAAGAGCTCGCACGTGCAGGCAGCAGCGGGCATCCCGGTCCTGCACACAGACGGCCCCGGCCCTGCACATAGACGGCCCCAGCCACACAGAGGGCCCCAGCCTTCCACATAGATGGCCCCTGCCCTCCACACAGATGGCCCCAGCCACACAGAGGGCCCCAGCCCTCCGCATAGACGGCCCTAGCCAGAAACTAAAGACCGACACAGCCCTCCACATAGACAGCTTCAACCTGAAGCTCAAGACAGACCCAGCCCTCCACATAGATGGCTTCAGCCTGAAACTGAAGACAGACCCAGCCCACGCTGATCTCCCCTCGGCTGGCCCTGGTCCATGCCTACGGCCCTACACTTGCTCCTGCTGAGGGGCTGGATGTCCTGCGGCGCTGGGATCTGGGCAGAGGGAGCCACCAGGGCCAGCCGCTCGCAGTGCGCAGTCGGCTCCCCTCAGCTGATGGGGAGTGGGGCCCAGCAGACCAGGGAAGGACCAGGAAGGGGAATTTTGTTCCTCCTCGTCCATATTTCCCTTGAGGGGCAGCCTGGGGTGAATTGCAAGCTATGAGCAACTTTTGCCCAGTGACCTTGGACATATTTTCTATGAGGAAAAAAGTACGTTATTTATTGGTTTATCTGCCTTCTCCCTGCCCCGGCCTCCAGATTTATAGAGCGGCTGTCTTAGGTGTTTGATTGCAGATGGAATAAAGATGCTGTGGTGGTGGCATGCCGAGGCTAACCCAGGTATGTGGCCTCCCGTGGCCGCCACACGGGCTCATGCCAGGATCACCAGCTCCTTCTCAACCCTGCTATCTCCTCCCTCCAGATCCCACCCCACTCCCACTTCTGGTTCAGCCCCCGCCTCCCGTGGTGTTTCCTTGGAGCTTGCTTTGTGGGTGGCCTTTCTGGCGGCTCCAGCAATTCCCGGGCCAGCTGGGTGGTCACCGCTCCCTTGTCATGGCTGCACTTGCCAGCCGTTAGAAAGCCGTGTCCTGGCTGGTGTGGGCTGCTCACACACCCACTCGGGAGGAGCTGGGGAGGCTGGGTGGCCGCACACCCACCTGGGAGCCCAGGAGCAGTGGGGAAGATGGGGTTTCACGGATGAAAGTGATGGGCTGCTGGCCAGGTCCCGCCCACTCCTGCTGAGGGGCTGCTGACCATGGGGTGGGTGGGGAGGACCGGACTTCCCTCCTTCCCGATGGACTCCAGACGAGGCTCCCGTCCATCAGATGAGGCTTCCTTCAGCCCTGCGGTGCTCACCCTGAGCTAGGAGGGTGTGGGAGGTCAGAGACTGACAAGACGCAGCTGGCAGCAGTGCTGCTCCACAGAAATGTGATGCTTGCGTGAGCTGACGTTTCCAGGAGCCACCTTAAAAAAGTAAAGGGAAACAGATACAGCTCATTTCAATGATGTATTTTATTTTACCTACCACATCCAGAGTGTCATTTCAACATTTCAGCCCATCAGTCTCAGTATTTATCGACATAAGCAATGGTCAGTGGGCGGCTTTCGCTTCCTGCTCACAGTGTGCCTCCCGGCACAGCATGGCATGAGCAGGTTTCCAGGGCGCCACGGCCACGTGTGCCAGCAGCTCCTGGACCAGAGCGAGTAGCTGGGTCTCCTTGGCAGGCGAGACAAGCAGCAGAAGGCCGGCAGGGAGCCTCAGCTGGGGACTCATGAAGCCACTGACCACCCCCAGGAATCCCCAGGGAGCCTCAGATGGGGACTCATGGAGTCACTGACCACCCCCAGGAATCCCCAGGGAGCTTCAGCTGGGGACTCACGGAGTCACTGATCACCCCCAGGAATCCCCAGACTCCGGGACCTCCAGCCACAGCTGGGCTGCTGTGCGTCCGCAGCCAGGTGAGGGCAGGGGGTGGTCCTGCTGGTCTTGGCCTGCTTGAGAACTGGCTGGGCACAGTCCAGGACCCCTCCCCTCCTCCTCCAACCCCCTTGGCTGGTGATATGGTTTGGCTGTGTCTGCACCCACATCCCACCTTGAAGTGTAATTCCCAGAATTCCCATACGTGTGGGAGGGATGCAGTGGGAGGTAATTAAATGATGAGGGGCTGGTCTTTCCCATGCTGTTCCCATCATAGTGAATAAGTCTCGTGAGGTCTGTTGGTTTTATAAAGAGGAGTTCTCCTGCACGAGCTCTCACTGCCTGCTGCCATCTATGTAAGACACGACTTGCGCCTCCTTGCCTTCTGCCATGATTGTGAGGCCTCCCCAGCCATTAAAGTTCTTTTTCTTCCCAGTCTCGGGTACTTGGGTACGTCTTTATCAGCAGCATGGAAACAGACTAACCCAGCTGGCTCCTGGGGGCCGTGGGCTCTGCAGGCATGGAAACAGGGCTCCCTGTCGCCTGGCCCGGCATAAGTGCCCACACGTCTGCTGCGCTTCAGCCGAGCAGATCCTCCGTCTGTCCCACCATGCCGAGCACCTGCCACGCTGCACACTGTGCATGGCGGGGGGTTCCATGCCTCGGTTGACCTTGGATGAGAAGAGATCGAAGGTCTTGGAGACCTGACGGTGCAGAGCTTGCCCGCTGGAGGACTCTACCTCAGTGGCACTCACTAGTTGAAACCCCATGGAACAGAGGGCACCTGCCTGATTCTGCACCCAGCTCAGGCCGTCCTTCCATGATGCCTCTTCTTTGAGTATCTCACAGAGGACCAAGCCCCTGGTGAGGCCACGGATGTGCAGTGCCCTCCCCAGGGTTTCTGTGCCCGATCCTCCCTCCCCAGCTCAGCACACGCAGCCCTGGGTCCTGTGGGTGCATTTTCCCTCAGCCCTCCCTTCAGGGGTGGGGTCTGTTCCTCTGGACAGCTGTCCTTGCCCCACACTGCGGAGCACTCAGCATGGGCAGCCCCTACCCCACCATCCCACCCAGAACCACCTCACACTGCGGAGCACCCAGCATGGACAGCTCCATCCCACCATCCCATCCAGAACCACCCCACACTGCGGAGCACCCAGCATGGACGGCTCCATCCCACCATCCCACCCAGAACCACCCCACACTGCACAGCACCCAGCATGGACAGCCCCAGCCCACCATCCCACCCAGAACCACCCCACACTGCGGAGCACCCAGCATGGACAGCTCCACCCCACCATCCTGCCCGGAACCACCAGTGCACACGGCTGTGGACAGCAGGCTCTGGGTGCCAGGGACATGGGAGAAGTGAAGCAAGGATGTGGAAAGGCTGGAAGTCAGAGAGGGCCCATCAGTGCTGTGGCCGGCACTGTCTGTCCCTGCCACGTGAGCACCTTCCACATGGGCACGCCATCCTTGGGGGTTCCTACTGACATTTCTCTTCCAGCCCCCATCCACACACAGACAGACACATACATATACACTGCATAGACCTGTATATATAAATTGCTAATCTAAATCACACACACACACACACACACACACACACACAGGTAGATACAGATTTCTCTTTTTATCTAAACCTCTCTTTTCCAAGCCTAAGACTTTTCTTCTGTGTAACTAAGGGTCTGTTTAAGTGTTTTGTCAAACTTAAAATCATTCTCTTTCTAGAAAATTCTAGTAGAAATTCTCCTTTCTTCTCTACCCACTCAAGTACCACAGAAATAAATACATCAAGTTTCTGCTTAAATTGCATATTTGAGTCTCCTTCAAGCATAACAGGAGTTGTGTCCTGTGACCTGGAGCAGCCATGTGGACTGGAGTTTGACACCAAAGCTCCGAAAAGGAGAGGCGGTCTCTGCATGAGGCTTGGCGCCCGGCAGGGATGGGATGAAGAGCTGCGGAAAGAATGAGGGAATGCCTGAATGAGGGAATGAGTGAATCCATGTATGAGGGAATGAGGGAATGAGGGAATGAGGGAATGCATGAATGAGGGAATGAGTGAATCCATGAATGAGGGAATGAGGGAATGCATGAATGAGGAAATGAGTGAACGTGTGAATGAGTGGATGCATGAATGAGGGAATCCATGAATAACTGAATGTGTGAATGCGTGAATAATAAGTAGATGAGGGAATGCATGAATGAGGGAATGAGCGATTGAGGGAATGCATGAATGAGGAAATGAGTGAACGTGTGAATGAGTGGATGCATGGATGAAAGAATCGATGAATAACTGAATGTGTGAATGTGTGAATGAGGGAATGTGTGAATAAGGGAATGTGTGAATGAGGGAATGAGTGAATGAGGGAATGCATGAATGAGGGAATGAGAGATTGAGACAATGGGATCCAGGGTGCAGAGAGGTGTGATCAAGGCAGATGGCAGAAGTGAGATTGTGCCCATGCTGTGTTAGGGTGGCAGCTGCCGCCATCCACGGTCACGATCTTGCAGGCTCCGCCCGTGATGACACTCAGAGGACACAAGTCCCCTCATTTCCACACTTCCTTCACAGCCTTGGAAATCCTGCTGCTGCCGTGAAGCCTTCCCCCTGCGGACTCTTCTTGTGGGTTTTTTCCATCAGGTAATTAGCTGGTTGTTTTCTGGGTTGAACTGTACTTTTCTGCTACTTCCTTACATTTCAACTTCTCCAGAGCCTTAATTCATTATTCATGCTGTTTATGGATGAACTTAACTTAAATGAACTAATTTCAACCGTTCACCTCAGTCAGAAACTTTACCATGACAAGCAGATTGGAATGGCTGGGTCCACGCAAGGTTGGCCTGGCTCTCCTCGGCCTGCATGCCTATGGTTGGAGTAAGTTCCTCATTCTGAATCTTACATTTGGGCCCAGAATACAGAAGCTCAATGGACGCAAGCACTCGAGAAAGCGAGGTCGGCAGGAACCACAGCAGACATCATGGAACTCGGACCACGTGCCAGGCACTGTGCCAGGCAAAACGCACACTGCCTCGCTGGGTACTCAGCACACTGCGGGGCAGGTAACGTTCACCCCTTGCGATGGCTGAGGAAACTGAGGCACAGAGGGAGGAAGGAAGTGGCTGTGGCTTGCACAGCTGGCAGAGTCAGATCCAAACCAGGAAGTCCGATGTCAGAATCTTCTCTTCCAAGACGCTGATCTTGTTAGCGTTTATATTAATCTGTGATTTCTTCCATATGTAGACACCTATAGCCTGTCCTCCTGTGAAATAGCTGAGCTGTGACCACCGATGGGCCAGTGCCTTGAACCCTTGCTCGCCAGGAGTCTGACGCAGTGGCAGGATGCTGTGGGGACATGAGATCCTGGCCCTGCTCAGCTCAGAGGACGACAGCCACCTCAGTGCCATGGGGTCCCCGTCTCTGAAACAGAGCCAACCGCAGCACCACCTCCGTGGAGTTGCGGTGAAGAGCCCATGGGCCTGTGTGCCTGTCAGTCTGAGGACCAGGCTGGCCCCTTCCAGGGCACACGGTGGGCTGGAAGGGGAGGAGGTGAGGCAGCCTCCGGACAGAGGGGAGGGCTGTGCTGTCTTTTGTGAACTGTTTAATTGCTGGCCACAGTGTAGAAAAGTTGGTGCTAAACATTTTAATTTCAAATGAAATCATATGAAAAATAGCATCTGAAACTCATACCTCTGTGGCTGTTCTTAGTAAGAGAGTGTGGTTTTATTAGTTTATGAGGCCATTTTCAATAGTGTTGTAAAGACTGATCCTGATCTGAACAAGCTGGGATGGCCAATTACACTGTGTCTCCCGGGTCGATATCCTTGATCTCTGCACTTCCTCCTCCAGTGGAATTTCAGAGACCTGCCGGATGGATCACCCAGAGACAATGTGAGGATGCTGCCTGCTGGGGTTCAGGGGGCCGGGTTCAGGAGGATGAAGCCCGCTGCATGCGACGGGACCCAGGGTATAAGGCACAGAAAGGGAGGAGCAGAAACTGTAGAGACCACAGGAGAACAGGGAGGTGGGGCCGCTGCAGAGACGCTGGGAGAAGGGCTGGGGCGAAACTGCGGCGGGGACAAGGGTGACTGTGCAGAACACCATAGAGCTTCCAGGAAGCAAAGCTGCGCTGAGCGGGAGAGGGAGCCTCTGCTGGTGACATGCCACTGCCCTCACCTGCACTGCGTGGTTAAGGATGAAAGAAGTGCGGGCATTTGGGAGAGCAGCGCCACGTGGCTCTGAGTTTCCACCACTCACCATTCACAGCAGGGGAAGAGAATCATGCCGTGGTGTGTCAGGGTTGGAGGGATGTCGAGGTATGGTTGTGTGCTTTCATCTGATGCCCTCAACGTCAGCTCTGCTAGGTGGGCCTTAACCCCTCAGTGATGAAGTCCACGTTACCACGTGCCTCAGCCCATTCCATGCATGAGCAACTCTTTACCTGTGAGCAGATTCTTCTATCACTGATACTCTTTTATCAGTGATTCTTCTTTCATGGATGCACAAGGGACACAATACTCTTGTCTACTGGCAGGGGAACTAGATGGATGGGGATTTTTACAAAAATGCTCTTTGCAATTCCTTGAATTTTGAAATATGTGAAGACATTATCAATAAAGACATGACACTAAATTTTAGGGAAAAATGTTGCATTAAAAGCTGCACGTTTCAGCCAGGCACAGGGGCTCATACCTGTAATCCCAACACGTTGGGAGGCCAAGGCAGGTTTGTTACCTGAGGACAGGAGTTTGAGACTAGCCTGGCCAACATGGTGAAACCCCATCTGTACTAAAACTATATAAACTAGTGGGGCGTGGTGGAGGTTGCATGTAATCCCAGCTACTGGGGAAGCTAAGGCAGGAGAATCACTTGAACCTGGGAGGTGGAGATTGCAGTCAGCTGAGATCCCAGCATTACACTCCAGCCTGGGAGACAGAGCAAGGCTCAGTCTCAAAAACAAAACGAAACAACAAAAACAAAACGACCTACCTGTTTCCACGCCAGCTCAAGTTCTGATCCTCAGGCCCACACGGGTCATGCCCTCTGCCCTCAGTCCTTCCCCAGCTACAGGAAGGGAGCAGCAGAGCCCCTCCTAACTCCTCCTTAGGGGGGAAAAATGCTCTGTAAACACAGACTTCAGTCCCTTATCAATCCCAGACATACTCCCAGAGCTCCTTTTATGGATGGCGTAGCAAGTGGGCTCTGGAACTAAAAATAGGAGAGCTCCTCTTGTGGGACCGGGGGAAGGAGGACACAGCTGTCCTCGTCTGTGGACCTTGTTCCAAGTAAGACAAACCGCGAGTCAGGCGCACGCATCTGTGAGGCTGCAGGCTGACCCTGTTTTCGGGGAACACCGCGCACACGTCTTTCTTACATTTGTTATTAATTTTGCCTTCTTCATCCTATTATTGTTCATGAACTTTTTGGAATTAAGATTGCCTTTTAGTCAGTTTCTCTTAAATCTTATCTCATCATTCAACCCGTCCACATGACAAGTTCCTTAAAAGCAGAGACGATACCTGATTCACTTTTGTCTCCCTGGAAGAAACCTCACAAGTATCAAAAATTCCTCATGGAACATAGAGAAAGCAGCTCCAGATACCACTTGTGAATCTCACTTGATTTTTGTTGACTTAGGGTGTAGATTTTGAAGACCACTTGGTATTTTAAATGAAATTATTCATAGTAGCTGAAGGCTGACTTCTGTCCTGGCTCTGCTGGTTTCTCCTGGGTGGCCTCGGGGAAGGGAGCTCAGGGCGCTGCCCTGAGCGAAGGGATTGTCTTGCGGCCTGTGAGGTTCCTCCCAGCAGCAGTTATCTGTCTGCTGTGGCTCTGGGTCCCGTCTCTCCAGCTTGGATGAGACCCCCATGGCTGAGCGCTCCCGCCTGTCTGCTGCGCTCAGAGCCCGTTCATCTGGTCAGAGACCCTATTACAGAACAGGACACTGTATGGAGATGAGGCCCAAATTCGTGGGCTTCTGCAGCACCCAGTGCAACCCCCCTTATGAATGCTTCTGTGGATTTTCGGGCCTAAACGTAAGCATTAAAATTCATACAGAAACAGAAAACACCTAGGGCTATCATTGACCATTTAAATATTTGAATTTTCTAAGTTAAGTCCTCAGCAAAGTAATATTTTGGTGATTTTTTTTTTTTAAGAAAAGAAAGTTAATATACACCCACATGTATCTATGCAACATCCTCTGTAGGTTGCTGGGCTGCAGACGGACACTGGGAGGAGAGGACACTGGCTGTTAAATCAAGTTCAGAATTTGATGAATATCTTAGGCAGGACATTCACGTTTCTGAATGGAGACAGTGTTGTGATTTAAAGCTGTGGAAGGACCATCTATTACCTAGGAGGGAACAGAGAATTCATGAGCCTGTCTGAGTTTTCATCAGGAGTAGGAGATGATGACCTTTACTGAATAGTGTTTAAAGGAACAGAAGAATACTGAAGCCAAAGTTTTAATTGTTTCACAAATTCTTGTTATATCATTTACATGTGTCTACTATATGCGAGACTATAACATATCTCCCAAGAAATAACCTTACTCTTCATAGCAACTGTCTTAGTCTATTTCCTGTTGTTAACAACTGAATACCTGAGACTGGATAATTTGTAAAGAAAATAAATTTATTTCTTCACAGTTCTGAAGGTTGTGAAGTCCAAGGTCAAGCAGCCACATCCATCGAGAGCCGTTTTGCTGGCCAGGACTCTACAAAGCCCTGAGGCAGCACAGGGCATTGCATGGTGAGAAAGCTCCCAAGAGAATCAACCCGACTTTCATAACAGACCTGCTGTCATCATGATAACAAACCCACTCTTGTGATAAGACATTAATCCATGAACTCCTTTCATCCACAAATGCATGAGCAAATTAATCCGTTTATGTGGGTGGAGCCCTCATGACCCAATCACCTTTCAAATGCCTTACCTCTCAAGATGGCCTCACTGGGGATCAAGTTTCAACATGAGTTTCAGAGGGGACAAACATTTAAACCAGGGTCGTGACTTAGAAAGAAGCTATTCTAATTTTCATTTTTGCAAAGGAAACTAAGGCCCCAAAAGATTGTTTCTCTCACTAAAAAGGAAGCTGATATGTACTGAGTACCTACCGTTTGCTCCTTGGAACCCCAGAATAAATGTGGGTGACATGAAAATGTATGGAGAAAAGACTATGTCAAGAGATCGGCCTTTGTGCTATAGCAAAAAAGAATCTAACATTAATATTTGGGGCATGGGGCTATGAAAATAACAAGTTTCTTTTTAAAATTATAATATCTAGGCTAAAAATAAAAAGCATTTATGTCAGATAAATTTAAGAAAAATACAGCAAAAGATTGTTCTTTATGTATACATATTCTATCATTGCTGTGTTTTTCTGATGTAAAACTAATATAATTTTATTGGAAAATGAGTAAAGCAGAGAAGTTGACTTCCAGACTTGTTGGAATAACTGGTACTGGACTTGTCCTTCCACAGAAAACAATGAAAAAACTGAAAAAATATAGGTAGCAGCTGATTTCAGACAGGAGGCAATAGGTAACACAGGACTGTGGTCGATTAGGGAATAAAAACGAAGTGAGCATTAAGATGACTGTGGCCGTCTGAGTTTTTAGACTGGTCTGGAGAGGAGAAGCCGAGCAGAACATGGTGGTCATTTTTTTGAGAAGACAGAGATGGGACTTGGTGAGGTTGGGGCGCCTGTAATTTTCAGAGAAGAGAGTAGGGAGTAATGGAAAAAAGAATCCCAGAAGTCTACATAAGAATGCCGTTGAGCCTGTTGTTGAATGCTAACTATGCACGTGTAGGATGAACTCGTACCAGATGTGGGAAAGAACTATCAGGAAGCCATAAACAAAAACTTCCCAGGAATCATACATTTGATTCCAGTCAGGCCAGAGTAAAAAGACCTCATGGAAAAACCTGAGACATTCACTAAAGATTTTAAAGGGGTCACCCCTTAGAAGAGAAGCTAAATTAGACCTAGAAAAAAAGTGGCCCTAAACCTCTCCTAGCAAACCTTAAAAACTAGCCTCAAAAGAATAGATCTGGTAAGCATGTTATTCAAATACCTACCATACACAATACAACAATCTTCAAAAGAGGCCAATGAAATACACATGCTTAGCAACATACCAATGTAATGTCCAGCATCCATTAAAAAATTACTAGACATAAAGAAGTTGGAAAATGTGATCCATGGCTAGGAGGAAAGTTAGTCAATACATACATACCCAGAAATGAAAGAGAGAATGGAATTAGCAGGCAACAACTTTAAAAACTATTAGAAATATGCTTAAAGATTAAAAAAAAAATTTGAACATAATAAGAAAAAAAGATTATATAAAGAACCAAACAACTTTTAGAGGTATAAAATACATTATCTGAATTGAACAATTCACTGGATGGGCTTCATAGGAGACTAAGTACTGCAGAAATAAAGGTCATTCAATTTGAAGACATATTGATAGAATCTATCTAAAATGAAGCATTGTAGGATAAAAGATTTAAGAAAACAACAGAGCCTCAGTGACCTAAGGAACAATATCAGGTGAATATAAATATCTGCATACTGTTTATGAAATTGGAGTCCCAGAGAGAGGGCAGAATAATTTTTGAATGACCCCAAATTTTCCAAATTAATCAAAACTAGAAACCCTCAAGTCCAAGAAGTTCAAAATACTCAAACAATATTTTATTTTTTGAAAACCCAAACCATAGCAGAGCCCACCAGTATCAGATTGCTCTGCTCCCTGGTTCATCTGCCCCTCACGGACATCTGTTAGAGCAGGAAGTCAGGCAGGAGCAGGGCAGGAGAGGGACTCCCAGCCAGGAATGTCAGGCAGCCATCAGGGGATGGGCAGGTGGCACCTAACTGCGTCTCTAAAATAAAAATCGGTTGTAGCCAGTGGCAGATCAAGTCTGTCTGTTTCTCTACAGGTAGAAAAAACACCTGAAGCTGGTGATCGGCACCTTCCCAGTGAGACCTCCAGAGCCGGGCAAGTGGGTTCAAGCATGCGCACTAAGGGGCAAAATGGCAGCGTTTAACTGGTCTGTGACGTTCCTGTAAGAACACTTGACGATAAGGGAAGAACGCTTCATGAGCATGTGCACAACTCCGGCAAACAGGCCGCGCACGCTCCCCTCCCGAGCGCCAGCAGCCACTGCGCATGCGGACAGCCCGCCCCAAGGGAAGAACCACGGAAGAAGGGCGGCAATGCGCCGGAAGCTGCCGGTGTGTAAAACCCCAAGTCAGAGGTCGAACCCGCACTGTCCTTGAAGATGCCTGCTTGGCCCTCTTCCAAGTGTACTTTTCTTTCTTTCCAAGCCTGTTCTAAAGCTTTTTAATGAACTTCACTCCTGCTCCAAAACTTGCCTCTGTCTCTTCCGCCTTATGCGCCTCAAGCGAATTCTGTCTTCTGAGCAGGCAAGAATTGAGGTTGCTGCAGACCTGCACGGACCCACCGTGGGTAACATCCACTCGCCCAGCAGGTGCGGCTGAGGCAGCTGGCGGGGCGTTAGCAGCACGGTTGTGGCACCAGGACACCTTGGTCGCATCTTGACTGCTGCTTACCAGCTGCGTGCTGGCCGACACGTTCCTTGACCTGTCTGTGCCTTGGCTTCCTTGCTGGTGAAACAGGGGATGCGTGTATCTTCTCACAGGGTTGTCATGAGGATCAACACATTCCCATGGTGCCCGGGGAAGAGGGCCTGGGACGGGAAGGCCCTGGGGCAGGTGTCACCCCTATGAGGAGCACCGGCCCCTGGGAATAGTGTGGAGCCACGTGGTAGGCAGGAATTGATTTGTTGAATAAACGGATTAAAGGCTACAGATCTTTTGTTCCCCAAAGTTATCCAGAGAAAATGAAGATAGTAAGTGATTAGCATACACAAACACACACACCATACCATACACACACCACACACCCCCACATACACCACACACATCACACACACTACCACACACACCACACAAACACCACACACACACCACACCTCTCCACACACATACACACCACATACACATATACCATACACATACCACACACCCTATATACACCACACACATCACACACACCACACACACTACTACAGTACACTCTAACATACACCACACACACAAACACTACACATACCACATACACTACATACCTCCCCACCCACACCACGCATACATACACCATACACACCACACACAACACTACCTCACATATACCACACACATCACACACACACTACACACACAACACATACACCACATCCCCACATACCGTACACACCACACACACAAAGCACACAACCACACACACAACACAACCACACATACACCACACACACACATATACACCACACACATCACACATACCACACACACCACAAACACCACACACACATATACCACACACACTAAACACACAACACAACCACACACACCCCATCCTCCACACACTACACCTTACACATACATCCCCCATACATCACACACACACAGAGCACACACCACATGCACTCCCTCACATATACCACATGCATCACACACACAGATACCACACACACAGATAATGCAGAAACACACCACATAGACATACCATACACATACCAAACATCAAACACACAAACCAAACCACACACACACACTCCACACACCCTCACACACACCACACACACGCACCACACACACCATACACACCCCCACACACACACATATCAAATATACCCTTATTTTAGAGATTGATTCTATCCCGACCTTTGAGTTCAAAATTTCAAAACTATTTCTTTGTGAATTTCAGCAGCAGTTTACCCATTGGTGACTTTGGCCATCATTGAGTGGAGAGCAGGATTTTAGCTGTGGCCAAGCAGAGAGTCTGAGAGAGGCCTCGAGTTCAATGAAGGCTTTGCTGGCAGCGTGGAGCAGCTTCCCCTGGAAGTGGTGACAACGTGCCTGCTCCTCCCTCCGTGGGCAAACAAGGGCGGGGCCGCATGCCACGGAGACACCTGCTCAGGCAACGCTCGCAGCCAAACAGAAGCCACACACTGAGTCCTCTCCAAGCCACGAGAGCCACGCTGCAGCCTGGCAGTGGCCTCAGCCCTCGGCCTCTTGAGGCCCTGGGAAGGAGGTGAGGACACATTTCTGTTTCAAGTCGGTGCAGACGTTTCTTAGGTTTGACAAGCGCTTTTCTGGCCCATAGTTCGGCACACTTCTGTGCTATAGCGTTTCCGTACGGTAGAAGAATTGAGGTTTCCGTAACACCAGCTGTGACCTGGAGCATGCTCAGGGGTTCAGCCCCTCTCAGGCTCGGGCGGAGCAAGAAGGCTGTAGGGGGTCTCAGCCCATTGCTCTGGTGGCCATGGGAGCTGTGGCCAGAGACAGGCTCAGGCGGCAGAGGCCCATCACCTGGCCCTGGCTGCTGCCCGCACCCTGGGCATTCTCTGCTGCACAGGCTGCTCTACCAGGGAGTGGTGGAGCCCACAGCCCCCTCTCCGAAACATGGATCTGGACACCGGACAGGGGTGACTCTGCCGCTTTGGGTGACGTATCTGCAACAGGAAGAACTCGGGGCTGTTGGGGGCCCTCTCCAGCCCAGAGTTGGGAGGGAGCCAGATGCTTGGAGCTGGACATGGGGGGCAGAGTGAGGAAGGGCCCACCCGTCTTCCAGCCCCGAGCTCAGCAAACCCTCTATCTGGCTTTGGGATCCATCAGCTTCCCTAATATTTTCCCAGTAGATGCAACTCCTCTTCCTTCCCCCAAGCCGGTGCCAGGGTTTCTCATTGCCCGCAACCATCAGTGCAGAGCAGGCTTGGGAGGAGGCAAGCCCAGCTGAAAGCCAGGAGGGTAAGCCAGGCCGGTCCAAGGACCGCCATCCATGCCCTCCTTCCTCTAGGAATAGAGAGAGAGAGACAGAGAGAGAGAGAGACAGAGACAGAGAG
>PVKP010041686.1:0-18584 GCA_004027715.1 Plecturocebus donacophilus | reverse complement strand
GAGTAGCTGGGATTACAGGTGCCTGCCACCACACCCAGCTAATTTTTGTATTTTTAGTAGGGACAGGGTTTCAGCATGTTGGCCATGCTGGTCTCCTGACCTCAGGTGATCCACCCACCTCCGCCTCCCAAAGTGCTGGGATTACAGGTGTGAGCCACTGCGCCTGGCCAAGAGTGTACTTTAAACAAGATAATAGGGAAGCCTCACTGAGAAGATGGCATTTGAGTAAAGGAGGGGAGACAGGGAGGCCTATGGGATATGGGGCAGAGCATTGCGGGCAGAGAGCTCAGTAAGTGCAACGCCCGAGCGAGGGGCGTGCCTGGCGTGGGTGAGGGTGACCAAAGCAGCCATCGTGGTCGTCATGGAGGACCTGTGTGTGTTTTGGGGGTACAGCATGAGATGGGGTCAGGGTTTGGAGGAAGCAGATCAGTTAGGGCCTGTGGGCCCTGGGGAGGCCTCTGGTTTACACCTAGTGTGGGAGCCACGGGAGGCTTCTGAACAGAGGAGGGACAGGACCCGATTCAGAGGTTCACAGGGTCCCTCTGGCTACATAAAGGGAAGAAGCTGTGAGGAACAGATGGGGTCACCAGGACACCAGAGAGGAAGCTATATAGGCCAGGGGAGAGACGGTGGAGGACAGGATGAGGGGGCGGGCATAGGGCCGAGACGGGAATAGGGTCCGTGTCCTCCATAGACGCTCTGACTTCTGGTCTTAGCCCTTCTTCTTCTTTTTTTTGAGGCAGAATTTCACTCTGTCGCCCAGGCTGGAGTGTAATGGTGCCATCTCAGCTCACTGTGACCTCCGCCTCCCAGGTTCAAGCGATTCCTCTGCCTCTGCCTCCCGAGTAGCTAGGATTACAGGCATGCGCAACCACTCCTGGCTAATTTTTGTATTTTTAGTAGAGATGGGGTTTTGCCATGTTGGCCAGGCTGGTCTCGAACTCCTAACCTCAGGAGATCGACCTGCCTTGGCCTCCCATAGTGCTGGGATCACAGGCCTGAGCTACCGTCCCGGGCCAATCCTGTCTCCTGTTGATGCGGCCACTGGGTCTTTCTAACAGACGTCCACTCCTGTCGCTCCCTTGTTCAGAACCTTCCATGGCTCTCCGGTTCCCAGGACACAGCTGAAGCTCCTCAGCCTGGTGTTAGACCCTCTGCAGGGACTGGCTCCTTCCAGCCCCGACTCACCAGCGTCAGCTCCTTGTACAGCTCCCTATGTCTCAGGCCCCTCCAGTCGCACTGGAGTTCTTCCCATTCCTCTGGGCCCTTGCTCATGCTGGGCCTCTCCCTGGAACAGCATTCCTCCCCTTTTTCCCTGGCAACCTCCTTCCCTCCTCCAGGAAGCACTGCTTGTTCCTCCATGCTTGGTCCAAACTTCTTTTTTTTTTGAGATAGAGCCTCACTCTGTCACCTAGGCTGGAGTGCAGTGGCGTGATCTTGGCTCACTGCAACCTCCGCTTCTGGGTTCTAGTGATTCTGGCACCTCAGCCTCCTGAGTAACTGTGACCATAGGCATGGGCCATCAACGCCTGGCTAACTTTTCGTATTTTTAGTAGAGACAGGGTTTCACCATGTCGGCCAGCTGTTCACAAACTCCTGGCCTTAAGTGATCCATCCCCCTCGGCCTCCCAAAGTGCATGAGCCACTGTGCCTGGCTCCAAACTTCTTGCCGGGTTTTCAGAACCCTGCAGGATTTGGTCCCATCCCCACCTCTCTGGGGGGTGTGTATGTCTTGCCAATTCTCCCCTCTGTACTTCATGCTCAATCCCCTCCCAGCTCTTGGCATTTCCAGGGGGGCTGTGGGGAACAGGGGTTAGACTTTGGATCTGCTTGGAAGGCAGAGCCCACATGATTTCCTGATGGAATGGATGTGGAGTCCCTGAAAGAGAGAGGAGTCAAGGATGATGTCTTTGGACAGTGTTCTCCTGTCCTCCCAGGACTTTGCACCTGTTGTGCCCAAGCTGCAGTTTGCTCATCTGTAAAATAAGGCTAATAAGAGCACCTACTTCTATAGGTGGTGAGAAGATGAAATAAGTCAGTTCATGCAAAGTGCTCAGAATGGGGCCTGATGGTCAAGACTTGATCATTGAGGGCTGGTTGTTGTTGTTGTTGTTGTTGTTGTTTGAGACAAAGTCTTGCTCTTGTCTCCCAGGCTGTAGTGCAATGGTGCAATCTTGGCTCACTACAACCTCTGCCTCCCAGGTTCAAGTGATTCTCCTGACTCAGCCTCCTGAGTAGCTGAGATTACAGGTGCCTGCCACCACACCCGGCTGTTTTTTGTATTTTTAGTACAGATGGGGTTTCACCATGTTGGCCAGGCTTTGTTCTGGAACTCCTGACCTCAGGTGATCCACCTGCCTTGGCCTCCCAAAGTGCTGGGATTATAGGCGTGAGCCGCCACTAGTTTTCTTCTTATCCATCTTTGGGCTGAGCTCAAATGAATGGTGTGTCTTCTTTGCCTCAGGGCTTAGCAGAGACTCTTTCCTAGAGCTTGCCCTCAGTAGGTGAAATGTAACAAGGCAAGGCTTTTCCATACTTTGTTGACTGCAATCTGCAGGAGGAAATATATTTTACATGTTGATCTAGGACTGACTGTAGCACATCCCACCCATCTATAAAACTCAAACACACATTTTCCTACCACCAGTATTCTTTCGTTTTTTGTCACTGAAGTGAGAGTCACGTAACATAAATTGACGTGGCTTTTCAAAGTGTACAATTCAGTGGAATTCAGTGCATTCACAGGGTTGTGCAACCACCACCTCTGTGTTGTTTCAGACGTTTTCTTTTTTTTTTTTTTTTTTTGAGACGGAGTCTCACTCTGTCACCCAGGCTGGAGTGCAATCACGTGATCTCGGCTCACTGCAACCTCCGCCTCCTGGGTTCAAGGGATTCTCCTGCCTCAGCCTCTGGAGTAGCTGGAATTACAGGCGTGTGCCACCATGCCCCGGTAATTTTTGTATTTTCAGTAGAGATGGGGTTTCTCCATGTTCATCAGGCTGGGTTTGAACTCCCAACCTCAGGTGATCCGCCTGCCTTGGCCTCCAAAACTGCTGGGATTACAGGTGTGAGCTACCCATGCAGCCTCAGAACGTTTTGTTACCCTAAAGGAAACCCCACAGCCATTAAGCATTCACTCTCCATTTCCCCCGCCCCTGGCAACCACCAATTTGTTGTCTGTTTCTGTTGGTCAATATAACATTCTTTTCCTTTCTCTTTTTTTTGAGATGTGTCTTACTTTGTCGTCCAGGCTGGAGTGCAGTGCATCCTTGACCTCCTGGGCTCAAGTGATCCTCCCACCTCAGCTCCCCAGGTAACTGGGACTATAGGTGTGCACCACCATGCCTGGCTAATTTTTATGTTTTTATTTTTTGAAGAAATGGGGTTTCACCATGTTGCTCAGGCTGATCTCGAACTCCTGAGCTCAAACGATCCACCCACCTCAGCCTCCCAAAGTGCAGGGATTACAGGTGGGAGCCACCATACCTGGCTTCTTTTCCCTTTTTTTTTTTTTTGAGATAGGATCTCACTGTGTTAGCCAGGTTGGTCTTAAACTCCTGGCCTCAAGCAGTCCTCAACCTCAGACTCCCAAAGTTTTAATCCCAGTACTTTGGGAGGTGGAGGCAGGTGGATCACAAGATCAGGAGTTTAAGACCAGCCTGGCCAATATGGTGAAACCCCGTCTCTATTGGAAAAAAAAAAAAAAAAAAAAGAATCAGGGTGATCCAGGAGCATAGAAGGACACAGAGAGATACAAAGGCAGGTTCATTATATTTTTATTTTTTTGAGACAGAGCCTCACTCTGTTGTCTAGGCTGGAGTGCGGTGGCATGATCTTGGCCCACTGCAACCTCCACCTCTCAGCCTGAAGCGATCTTCAGCCCCACCACCTCAGCCCCCCAGGTAGCTGGGACCACTGGCGCATGCCACTACGCCTGGCTAATATTTGTATTTTTTTGTAGAGACAGGGTTTTGTGGTGTTGCCTATGGCTGGTCTCAAACTCCTGGGCTCAAGTGATCCTCTCACCTTGGCTTCCCACAGTGCTGAGATTACAGGCATGAGCCATTGCATCTAGCCAGATAAATGATATTTATTAGATGTTGAAATCTGGCTTTACCGACTCAGCTCTCTGAGGCAAACAAACAGGGAGATGCAGGTACCCTTAGCATAAGCCCCAAATTACCTGCAGGAGAGAGACAGAAAATCAGACAATGTGGAAACTGGGAGAAGAAAGGTATGAACAGACCAATACAGATAGGCAGGGAAATACCTGGAAATGAGACAGAGACCAGCTGGACAGACCTCAGGACCCTGCAGGTCACCACACCCTTCTCTTTCAGCTCACCTGTTCTCCAGGACTAGCCCTGCCCTTCCGGCTGGGGCCCAGACTCCGAGAGGCCGTGTCCCAACCTGCCGTGGCCAGGAGGAGCTGCGCTGCCACCTGTCCCCCTCCCCTGGCCTGGTGGGGCCTGGCTTTGGGGCAAGACTGAGCCACGGGGGAAGGGGGAACCCGTACCTGCTGCTGCTTCCTCTGTCTTGGCTAACCTCTGTCCCCCTGAACCCCTAACCATATCCCAAGAGCTCCCAAAGCCTGAGACCAGGGTCATTTGTCCCCATCTGCCTGCCTGGCCCCGCTGTTGCTAGTACCTGTTATTTATTACCTGGAGGCCTGTCCAGCATCACCCTACTTCCATAAAGCATTGTTTACACCCGTGTCTTGGCCTCCATTATTCCTGGATGGCAGGGAGATGGAAGAGGTCCCTGACAGAGGACTCATGGGTCGTGGTGTTTGGGGGCCTTGTTTCTGGATTGGATATGGTAAGGGATATACCAAGCATGATGAGTCAGGTGCCTATTGCAGAGGGAGGGAATTTGTTACTGGGTGGACAGTTTGTGACAATCTGTGTTCCAGGCTCAAGTGTGGTCAACACGCTGATGTCCCTGTGTTTGTGACATGCGTACATGTTTATGGGATGATGTCTACAGGAATGTGTGCTGGTTGTGTGTGATGCTGATAGCTGTAACTTCTCTGTGGCTTCGGCGATTGTATTGGTGAGGCTGGTATTGTTTGGGACATCAAGGCCTGGGGATGGGAATTTGGGCCTACAGGTGCGCCTCTAGTCTGCATGTCTCATGACTGAAAGTCATAGGCAATGACTCACTACTGTGTGTGTGCCTGTGCATGTGTGCCCTTGAGGACTGTGTTTTGGTGTGAATTTGGCTCCTTTTAAACACCCATGTGTGGCCAGGAGTGGTGGTTCAGGCCTGTAATCCCAGCACTTTGGGAGGCCAAGGCCGGCGGATCACAAGGTCAAGAGATCGAGACCATCCTGGCCAACATGGTGAAAACCCGTCTCTACTGAAAATGCAAAACAATTAGCTGGGTATGGTGGCGCATGCCTGTAGTCCCAGGTACTCAGGAGGCTGAGGCAGGAGAATCGCTTGAACCCGGGAGGCATAGGTTGTAGTGAGCGAAAATTGCGCCACTGCACTCCACCCTGGTGCCAGAGCGAGACTTTGTCTCAAAAAGAAAAAAACAAAAGTAGCCAGGTGTGGTGGTACACACCTGAAGTCCCAGCTAGTCGGGAGGCTGAGGTGTGAGGATCACTTTAGTTGGGAGGTTGAGGTTGCAGTGAACCGTGATTGTGCCACAGCACTCCAGCCTGGGCAAAAGGGTAAGACCCCATCTAAAAACAAAACTAGAAACACCCTTGTGTGGCCATGAACCCTGTGTGTGCCCTCAGGACTGCGGGCTTCTGTGCAATCGTCATGCATGTGTGGATACCAGTATGCATGTCCTTGTGCTCACGCAGCGCTCCCTACCCCCTCAGGTGGCCTGCTGGGCACTGGTGCAGCCCTCTGAGGACACTCCCGGTTGCTAGTTGCCCTCCCACCTCTACGTCCCCCTTCACCGGCCCCGCAGGAGCCTTGAGTCCCAACTCTCCAGAGCGATGGTGGGGGGGGGGCGGTGCATTTAAAATGACCTTCTCTCTGTATTCCCCCAAAATGTTTCCAGCTGGTCATGCAAATGTCTTCTCCGTGTAGCTTTACGTGGAATTTTTTTGTTTGTTTTCATTTAAAATTTTTGTGTAAAGATGAGGTCTCGCTCTGTTGCCCAGGCTTTCCCTGGTTCTTTATTCTGATTCCCACGGGGCAGGGCGAAGCGTGTCTTTAAAATAGACATTTGCACATCCCTTCCAGTCCGCGTTCCCTTTTTCTCAAGGGCGTTCGGCACTTATAAAAGATACTTCTGTAAATTATTTACTGACGTGCGAATTTACATACATTTCCCAACTAACTGCGCAGCCATTCCTCCATCTCTGACTCCCGTTCCTGGGCAGCGAGGAGGAGGAGCAGAGCATGTAAATAAAGTCACGCGCACCGCGCTCCCGGACCCGGTGCTCCGCGCAGGGGGATGGGGGGGTGGGCCTGTCCATGTAAATCACATTATTTGCGTGCCCCGCCCCGCCGACGCCGCTAGATTCCAACAAGCAAGAAACGCTCCCTCCCACACCCGCCCCCTCTAACCGCATTCCCCCTCCCGCGCGAAGGGGGCGGGGCAGAGGATGCAAATGAACCTCGTGTCGGCCAAGGACCCCAGTTCCCTTTCGCCCGGGTGGTGGGGGTTCCCAACTTCCTAGCTCCGCCCCGCGCGGCTCGGGCCTGCGCAGGCGCCGTCCCCTCCGCGGGGCGCGGTCACGTGCCCACCGGGCGAGGCGGGGCGGGGCATCGAGGGCGGTGGGGGCGGGGCATGGCGCGCTGTGCGGCGCAGGGCGGCTGGCACAAACGGCGGCGCCGGGGCCGGAGGAAAAAGCTCGGTGAGGAGGTTGCAGGGCGAGAAGGGAGCAGGGAGGAGACAGAGTCGGAGCCGGGGCGCCGCCGCGAGCCGGGCGAGGCGTGGGGGCGCGCTCCGGGGCCCGCCGGCGCTACCCCGGGAAGGGGGATGGGGGGATGCGGCGCGGGGGAGGGGACGCGCGCCGGGGATGTTGGGTGCCGGCGGTTGGGGGGTGGGGGCGGGGGCGGGGAGCGCGAGCCGGGCTTAGGCCGAGGGGAGGGGGTTGGGAGGGGGTCCGAGCCGTCCCTAGGCCCTGCCCCGGTCGCCTACGGCGCTCAGAAAAGGCCTCAGGGCCCGCCCCGGGTGGGGGTCGTGGGGGTAGCCGGGAGGGGGGCGACTTTTTCCCTCGTCCTGTCTCGGGGTGCGTGCACCCTCCTTCGTTCTTCCCTCTGTCGCCGCGGACAGTCTCCGCGCGGGCCCCTCCCGTCGGTCGGTCTCGGGACCTCCCTTCCGTCTGGATGTGTGTCCGCCCCCGGCCGGCTTCCTCCGTCGGGCTCGGGTCGACCCTACCGCCCCGCTCCGTCCCGGGCCCTCCCTCCAGCTTCCCTCCGGTCTGTTTTTCTGTCCCTGGGTCCCTGGGTCTTTTTGTCCCTGGACTCCCCAGTTTCCTCTGTTGACTCTGCCACCCCCAACTCTGACTGTCTCTGGATCCCCCACATTTCTCTGTGTCTCTCTGGAACGCCGAGGCAGATCCCTCGTATTTTGTAAACCCCCTCTTTCCCACCTCTCCACACCACCCTTTCCTACTCCCGTGTCTGTGGTCACCGCGTCCCACAACCCGCCCCACAGTCCTGTCTTGGGATCTTCTACCCAGCCTCTGGTCTCCAGCCTCTCCCCATCACTGCCCTTTAACTGTCAGCAGACTCCCACACCCTCAGATTGTCAGGGTCCTCTCCCGGACTTGGCCTCAGGTTTTGGGGGGTCTCTATAGTCAAGTCTGTACTGGTTGTCTTCCCCGCTGCTGCCCATACCATCCCCCCATACCATCCCCCGTTTCCCCTGCCGGCCTGTCTCTAGCTCCTCTCACATCCCTTTTTTTTCCTTTCTCTAGCCACCCTGAAGGGTCCCTCCCCAAGCCCTTAGGGACAGCAGAGGACTTGGGGACCTGCAAGCAATCCCCGGGGCACGAGAAGAGCTCTTGCTGTTGGCCCGGCCTCACCCTGCCCCACGCCAGGCCCGGTGGCCCCCAGCTGCATCAAGTGGAGGCGGAGGAGGGTGGCACCATGGGCCCGGGCGGTGCCCTCCATGCCCGGGGGATGAAGACACTGCTGCCATGGACAGCCCGTGCCAGCCGCAGCCCCTAAGTCAGGCTCTCCCTCAGTTACCAGGGTCTTCGTCAGAGCCCTTGGAGCCTGGCCGGGCCAGGATGGGGGTGGAGAGTTACCTGCCCTGTTCCTTGCTCCCCTCCTACCACTGTCCAGGAGTGCTCAGTGAGGCCTCGGCAGGGAGTGGGACCCCCAGAGCCACAGCCACCTCTACCACAGCCAGCCCCCTTCGGGAGGGCTTTGGTGGGCAGGATGGTGGTGAGCTGCGGCCGTTGCAGAGTGAAGGTGCCGCAGCACTGGTCACCAAGGGGTGCCAGCGACTGGCAGCCCAGGGTGCCCGGCCTGAGGCCCCCAAACGGAAATGGGCCGAGGATGGTGGGGATGCCCCTTCACCCAGCAAGCGGCCCTGGGCCAGGCAAGAGAACCCGGAGGCAGAGCAGCGGGAGGGTGGTATGAGCTGCGGCTGCAGCAGTGGCAGTGGTGAGGCCGGCGCTGCGGTCATGGAGGAGGTGCTGCCCTCTGCGCCTGAGCGCCTGGCCCTGGACTATATCGTGCCCTGCATGCGGTACTACGGCATCTGCGTCAAGGACAGCTTCCTGGGGGCAGCACTGGGTGGCCGCGTGCTGGCCGAGGTGGAGGCGCTCAAACGGGGTGGGCGCCTGCGAGATGGGCAGCTGGTCAGCCAGCGGGCGATCCCGCCGCGCAGCATCCGTGGGGACCAGATTGCCTGGGTGGAAGGCCATGAGCCAGGCTGCCGAAGCATTGGTGCCCTCATGGCCCATGTGGATGCTGTCATCCGCCACTGCGCAGGGCGGCTGGGCAGCTACGTCATCAACGGACGCACCAAGGTAAGGCTAGGTGGGGGCCTCTGTGCAGGGGCTTTGCAGTACCCCGGTGTGGCATCCAGTGCTCTGAGCACAATGGATTTGGAGACAGGCTTCTGGGAAGTCACAGAAGGGTTTAGGCCGTTCAGTGGAGGGGGTATGATCGCTTGTGGGGACTTGGGGGCAGTGTCTTTGTCTTCCCTACGGGCCTTAATGTGTGCACCTGTAAGACAGGAGTTTTGGCCTGGAGCCACAGTGGTTCTTGACTTTGCCAGGAACCCTCTTGAAGATCTCATGAGAGCTGCTGACATTCACAGCATGGGCCATGGTGGGGTTCATGGCCTTCTGGTGTCTGTCTGCGGCCCCAGACCAAGAACGGTGATGTAGGCAGGCACACAGTTCACCGTCCGCCCTCTGTTGCCGTCTGCCCTTCCCTGTGCTTCTGCATCCATCCTTCCCCGTCTGCTGGCCCGTGTCCCTTGGTTGTCCATCCTGTCTCCCAGGCAGGAGAAGCAGAAGGGGAGGAGGCTGTGAGGAGTGAGCCCTGGGCTGAGGTAAGGGAAGAGGTGCCGCCCGCTGGATTGAGTGCCTGGGCCTGGACTGCATTGTGCCCTGAGTCCCCACTGTGGCGTCTGCATCCAAGACAGTCTCCTGGGGGTGGTACTGGGTGGCTGCCTGCTGGCCCGGGTGGAGCGCTCGTCCCATCTCTCCCACCTGTCCCTGTCCTAGTCCCTGCCCTCCATTCCCCCGTCCTGTGTGTCACTTCTTCCCTGTCCATCTCTGCTCTCTTCCCTCTGCCTTAATGTGTTTGTTCTTAGTCCCTTTTTCTTTTTGCTTTAGAACAATAGTTCTTAATTGTATTTTGGAGCCTGGGTCTTTTTGAGACACTGTCAGAGGCCACAGATCTTCCCTTAAGACAAATGCTCATTTGCTTGGAGTTTATGGGCAGCTGTCAAGGCCTCATGGCCTCCAGCTACCTGTTCAGGAACCTGGGGTCAGGAGCCTAACACAGGAAGTGGTCCACAGCGCCTTTCCGGCCTGCTGACACAATTATTCTCTTCATGGGCAGTGTGGGGGCCCTGGCCTTGAGTCCAAGGCTTGGTGTCCTTTGGACAAGGGCCCGTGGGGAGTGCCCACTGCTCAGCACAGCTGGCTGATGGCACAGGCTGTATTGTGCCCTGCAGGCCTGAGGCTGAGCTCCTGATGTCCCCTCCCTCCTCCTGCAGATCCCATCTTGGGTTCTGCCTCTGTGTGGCTTTCCTCTCAGGCTGGAGCTGGCTCAGGGTCCAGGGCTCCCCCGGGGCCAAGGACTGTTTCCTCCCCACCCCAGCTGGGACTCGTTCTACTTCCTTCTCCCTCCCGTTACTTGATAGCTGAGCCCGAGCTGGTCCTCCCTGGGCTTGGCTCCTGTGCGGGCGGGATCAGTGGCCTCCCTGGCTCAGCATCTTCACCCCAGGTTGGCCATCGTCCTCGTCAGGGGGAGACCAGATGGGACACTACCCTGACCCTCAGTTTGCTGATCCACGGAATAGGGAAACCAGGTTACCTCCCCAGCATGTCTGTGGCAGTTTGAGGACGGGAGAAGATCTCTTGTCTTTTGGTGCCCACCTTCCACGTGGCTGGGTGTGACACGGCCCTTGTGAGGACTGGGAACGGGGAATGGGGTTGGGACTTTTGTAGCCCTAAGCGACCCTAATTGCCCTAGGGAGGTAAGGACAGGCCAGACTGAACTGGGAAGGTAGGGGAGGAGACCTCCCCTCCCCAGGGAGACAGCAACTCCAGGCTTTCCAACTTTTAGAGGTCCCCATCTGGACACTCTCTTGGACCCTGGAGCAAGGCTGTGAGGTGCTGAGGTGGGTCGCAGCAGTTGCCGTGGGAACATGGGTCACCAGTGTGGCCAGAGCCAGTGGCAACCTGCTTCTCAGTCATTCTGAGTCGAGCTCCTGTGTCCTGACTTCCCCTGACTCCCTGGCTGGGGACAGGTGCTCGGTTGACCTGTAGGTGGGAGAGGGTTGACTCCCACTGGCAGCAAGGGCTACCAGAGGGCACCCCAGGGTGGGTCCAACCTGCCTGGTGTGCTCCTTGAAGAGCAGCTTGGAGGTAGGACCAGCTGTTACTGGCTCAGTCACAAAGGCTTCTGACTGGCATATGTGTGTAGTGGTGGTGGGGCTTTTGGTAGACACATTGTCACCAATAGCCTTTAAGTCTTCAGTCTCCTGGCTCTGGTCCCATCTGTCCCTCCCCTAGGTGGGATGGGTGGAGAGAAAGTTTCCTGAGGCTTTTCCTTATGAGGGCAGGAAGTAGATGCTTTCTTGGGGCCAGAGGATGCTTTCACCCTCAAGGTGTGTGTATGTGGGGGAAGGGTGGGGCCCTAAAGGAGCAGGTTCCTGTTTCTGCGTGAGTCCTGTGTGCTTGGTGGGAAGTGCTGTGTGAGAATGGACAGGGCAGGGGGAACACAGCAGGGCTGGGGTGCAGAGGAGGCCCAGAGCACTGCGCTCACTGCACTGCACACTGGGGACACCGACCTGGCCCCAGGGGCTTCCCTGTGGCTGCTTTCCAGGCCAGTACTAGGTAAACAGGTGTCTCTGCTGATGCCATGTTGCTAAGCAGCTGGAGTACTCAAGGTGACCCTTGACCTCTGAGTCCCGAGCAAAAAGGAGGGCCAGAAGGAAGAGTGTCCCAGGCCAGTGCAGAGGCCTTTATGGGAGCGATGAGCTCAGCCTGTCGAGGCGTGGTGCAGAGTGATGGGAGTGGCACATGAGGTTGGGGGATTTGGTGGCTGTGGCTGGGAATTTGTATTTTCTCGGGATGCAGTGAAGACCTGGAGAACAGAGGCTTTGGCTTCCGTGTGGGGATGAAATGTGGCGGGAGGAGGATTCAGCACTGGGCCCTTTCCCCTCACCCGTTCACATGCATCATCAGCGTATCTCTGATTGGCTTCCTCACTGGGGAGGCCTTGCCCGTTTCTAGTCAGCACCTCACTGCTTCCAAGCCTCCTGGGCCATGGCCATGTTCTCCTCTCCCAGTGAGGTGCTTGCTCAGAGCGCTGACCCACCTGCAGGGAGTGAGCGATACAGAGAAGGTGCCCGCTCCTCATCCTTGGGGTGCAGCAGCTAGGGTTTTCCCTGGGGGCCTAGTCACTAACTGGACTCTGGTGCTGCCAGAGAGAAGGTTGTTGGCGTTCCGCTGCTAGGTGGCCATAGACGGTGGCAGCCCTCTCTTTCCAGGGCAGGGTCTGTGGTGGATCAGGTGCACATGGTTAATGCAGAGCAGCTTAGCATCCACAGAGGGGTGAGCCCTGGGATAATGTGCTAGGAGGCGTCCTGGGGAGGGTGAGGATTGAAGTGGTATAGACTGCCGTGGCGTGCGTGCTTGGCAAGCATCCTGTTGTGGCCGCAGCCACTGATGTTTGATCATCAGTGTTTATCTTGGGGCTGTCTTGCTGGGCTGGGCCCATAGGTGTAGCTGAGGATTGGTGGGGAGTGGAAGCCGGCAGAGTTGTACTGGGGCGGAGAGGTCAAGGCGGATGGTCCAGGCCGGGGAGAAGCTGAAGGGTCCTTGTGCTGGTCCTCCCCTTTTTGTCTACTACCTGATTTTGCCACTGCAGTGACTTTGGGCAGAGGGTGGGACAGGGACCTTTTTTATTTTTAAATGGCATTTCAGCCTGTGCTCCGGCTCTCGGTGTGGCAGGCACTGTGCTGGCTGTCTTCCCAGACATTTGTTATCTTGTTCGCTTGTTACACAACCTGTGACATAGCTGTCAGCTGCATTTCATGGATGAGGAACCTGAGACTAGGAAGTTGCCTGCCTGATGTAACAGCTCATGTGGCAGCACTGAGACTCGAACCAGGGAATTGGGCCTGCAGAGGTGGTTGGGCCATTTCCTTTACCTCTCAGCCACCTTTCTGCCAGCTCCCTGACGGACATCCCGGGCCCCCGGCTGCAGCATGGAAAGAACCCTGTTAGAGAAACCAAGCCCTGGAATGAGTCCTGTTAGATCTACGGGGGATCGGAGTCCGGAACCTCCAAAGTTAGGTTCTCAGAGGGGTGAATTGCTAGTGCTGTATACAGAGAAGTGTTTATTAGCCTTGTACATGAGACAGTTGAGGCCCATTCAGGTGGAACTGGTGAGGGTTACCCAGCAAATTATCCTTGGAGTTGGAATTAGATCTTACTTTCTATTCAGACTCTAGGTTTTGGTTCCTGTTCAGATGTATATGGGACAGATAATTTAGTGAGAATTCTTTGTAGTCCAGGGCAGCAGTTCTCAACATTGCTGCATAGTAGAAATTACCTAGGAGCTTTTACAGATTTCAGGCCCTTCCTTAGGCCAGGTACATCAGAACCTCAGAGCTCCCCGGAAGGTTCCACTCCACAGCCAAGGGTAAGAACCCCAGGTCTAGGGCTGTGAGACCACCTCCCTGCACACCTAAAAATGTTTAAATTGGTATTATTTTACTGAAATGGCTGAGGTGGGATTTGGGGTATCTTAAAAAAAAAATCAAATCCTCTGTTATTCACTTAGCCCCAGCTGGGTGCCAGTCCCCAGGTATGTGTGTGGGAGGGAGTGGGCTCTTGAGGCCCAGGAGCTGAGGTTGCTGATGGACTTGGGGATGGGATTTTGGTTGAAAAAGGAGAAAGTCGTTTGGGACAGGAGCTTGGATCCCAGGATATTCACGGAGTCAAGGGGAAGATGGGCAAGGAAGGGTGGGAAAATAGGTAATTCATGGCTGCTTCTCCAAGATGTGCCTGCCCAGCCCCAGTAAACCTACCTCCCTCCATCCCTGCCAGGCCATGGTGGCGTGTTACCCAGGCAACGGGCTCGGGTACGTAAGGCACGTTGACAATCCCCACGGCGATGGACGCTGCATCACCTGTATCTATTACCTGAATCAGAACTGGGACGTCAAGGTAGGGGCGAGGGCCATGGTGAGGCCAGGGCCGGGGCGGGCGCTGCATCACCTGTATCTATTACCTGAATCAGAACTGGGACGTTAAGGTAGGGGCGAGGGCAAGGGTGGGGCCGGGGCTGGGGCCGGGCAGGGGTGGTATGCATCCACTCCATTTTCCACTCAGCCCAGATTCTGGCATTCTCCTGTTCCTCTTTTCAACCCACAGCGGGCGGTGCGATCTGCCGGCTCTTCCTGGGAAATGGCACCTCCTCCTCTCTAGCTGACTGTGTGGTGGGAACTCCCCTCTTTCCGGGAATGGTGCTGTCTGCCCAGCCCCGCCCGGCCTTGTAATGAACACTTTCCCCCTTTTCCTGTCTTTAGTAGCTTCCTGCCCATCTCCATGGTGATGCAGACTCTGGGTTGTCATTCATTTTGAGAGCCCCAGCGGTGGGAGGGAGTGATGTGGGCAGACGCTGCGCCCCCTAGTGGGCCCCTGGGGCGTCGTGGGAGGCAGCAGCTCCGGGCGGGACCAGCCAGCCTCATCCTCTGGCCCACCCCCAGGTGCATGGAGGCCTGCTGCAGATCTTCCCTGAGGGCCGGCCGGTGGTAGCCAACATCGAGCCACTCTTTGACCGGTTGCTCATTTTCTGGTCTGACCGGCGGAACCCCCACGAGGTGAAGCCAGCGTATGCCACCAGGTATGACTTGTACTTCTGGGGATGTACCCAGCTGCTCCCCTTGTGATAGTGTCCTCTCAGAGCCCCAGAGTGACTAGGGAGTGACGTAGTACTGAGAAGGGGCCTAGGTGGGAGCAGAACCCGGTGGCTCAAAAGGATGGCTTCCTAGCATCTGTGTGGAGATGGTAGCTGGAATTGCAGAAAACTGATGTCCAACCACCCTGGTCCCCAGGTACGCCATCACTGTCTGGTATTTTGATGCCAAGGAGCGGGCAGCAGCCAAAGACAAGTATCAGCTAGGTATCTGCTTCTCTCCCTCCAGTCCTTCCTATTCCGTTGGTCCTGTAGGGCCTCATGCCACCCCATCCCCCTCATCAGCCTCTCGTTAAATCCCACCACTCACTTTTCCTCATCTCTGCCCACCTTCCTTAGCCCGCTCTCCTGGTACCCCAACAGGAGCCCCATTTCTTCCTGGTCCTCTCCTCATCTCCCCAGGTTTCCTTTGGCTTATACGTCCGTTCCCTGATGACTCACCATCTCCTGTCCCCTGTCACCCCCAGCATCAGGACAGAAAGGTGTCCAAGTACCTGTATCACAGCCGCCTACGCCCACCTAGTGGCCGGGTCCCAGAGCCGCATGGCAGACAGCTTGCCCTGACTTCAGGAGAGCCCTGCGCTCGTGCTGGCCGCTCCTTCCCTGCCACCGCTGCTGCTTCTGACTCTGCCTCTGTCCTGCCTGGCATGGAAGGTTCCGTCTGTCGCTGAGGACCAAGGAGCAGAAGAGACCTCTGCTGCCCCATGATGGGGGCTGGGATTGTGACCTGGATAGGGGGCAGCCTTGGAGGCCACTGTTACCAACTGAGGCTGGGGGCCCGGGTCCTACCCTGTCTGGTCATGACCCCATTAGGTGTGGAGAGCTGGGAGGAGGCATTGTCACTTCCTACCAGGAGGCAGGATTTGGGGTTGCGGTGAGTCATGGCCTCTTGCTGGCAATGGTATGGGGGGAGTACCCCCAAGCCCTCTCACTTGTCCAGCCTGGAATGTGAAGTGACTCCCCAACCCCTATGGCCATGGCAGGCACCTTTGGGACTGGGCTGCCACTGCTTGGGCAGAGTAGAAGGTGCCAGGAGGAGCATGGGTGTGGAAGTCCTATCAGCCAAGAAATAAAAGTTTACCTCAGAGCTGCACACATCTGACTTCATCTGCAATTTAGGGCCTTTATTGACCAGGGAGGGTATGGAGGTTTGAGGGCCAGTGAGCCCACCGTAGTGGAGCCTGACCTCAGCAGGCCACTAGTTGGAGCTGGAAGGCTGGGGGACATTGCTCAGGCCAGTGCACTGCAGGTGGGGTTGATGGAGCTAGGGTTTACCACAGGGCGCAGGCAGAACCTCTGTAGGATGGCCATAAGGAAGAGAAAGATCTCCAAGTGGGCCAGGCCTGTGCCCAGGTACCTTCGCTTTCCTGGGTACATGGGTGCATAGTGATCACCATGCACCCCCGAGCCGGTCCAGGCTGGTCCCTTTCCTCTCCTGCCGGCACCTGAGGGCATGAAAGCATCATTGCCCTGAAACTTGCCTTGTCGTCCAGGAAGTTGGTAGGGTTGAAGCAGTCTGGGTTCTTTAAATTGAGTGGGTTCTGGTGCACAGTCACAAGCAGGGGAATCAAAGGTGCTCTGGGAGTACGTGCAACTCAGGTTACCTGTGGACTTGGTGAGCACGTACACCTCCTCCATCCAAGACCCTGCAAATGGACCAGGTGGATAACATGCCTGTAATCCCAGTATTCTGGCTGAGGAGGGTGGATCACTTGAGGTCAGAAGATTGAGACCAGCCTGGCCAACATTGTGAAACCCCATCTCTACTAAAAATACAAAAATTAGCCAGGCATGGTGGCAGGTGCCTGTAATAGCAGCTACTCAGGAGCGTGAGGTAGGAGAATCGCTTGAACCCTGGAGGTGGAGGTTGCAGTGAGCTGAGATTGCACCACTGTACTCCAGCCTGGGCTTCAGAGACTGTCTCAAAAAAAAAAAAAAATCCTAAGGGAAGGTGGGCCTTGCTTCCTGCTCCAGGGATAACTGCTTCAGTCGGCACAGTGCACGCCCTCCCATACTGGCTGATCTCGGAATACAAGCTTAAGCACCCGGGCCCCGCACAGGATCCCCAGAGTCGGTGGGCACCTTGGGCAGAAAGTGGTCTCGCAGGTAGGTGTCGCGAATGAGGGCGCGCGGCGGCACCACACTGATGAAGCGCTGGATCTCAAGCAGCACTGCATTGGTGTAGGGCAGGTGCATGTGGTCATCCAGGCTTGGGGTGCTCGGTCGCCTTGCCGCGGTGTCCAGCTCCAGTGCACCTTGGGGGCGGCTAGGGGAGGCTGTGAGCTGCGCACTTGGGGACCCTCCAGCCATCCCCAAAGCACAGCCTCCCATTTTGGGTCTCCAGCTTGCAAACCTGCTACCCCTGGGTACTTAAGTAGAATAAGGAGCCTGTAGTGCAGGGTGGTGCTCGCGGTCTCAGTGCTGCCAAAAAAAAAAAAAAGTGTTATAATTACCAACGTCTCCTGGATCCTGCTGCTGCTGTGGGAAGAGGAGACATGCTGTCGCGTGCTAGGCACTTGGTGGGCAGCATGGACAGAGTTTAGGGAGCTGGGATCCACATGTACCTTAGCCATCGGGTCTAGGAAGCAATCGATGAAATCGCGAGTCTCCACGGGCTGCCGCGTCTGCCAGTGTCGCTGGATTTGCTGAGAGATGAAGACCTGCAGCTCCAAAGAGTTTGGGGAGATGAGGTGGTGCGGCCAGGGAGCCAGTCCATGGGAGATGGGAAAGATGTCCATCTGGAGAGACGGTCTCAACAGGGGCCCTGGACGAAGCCATTAGGCCTTGGTTTCCTTAGACTAGGGAGATGGGACCAGGACTTTGATGCTGGAGCTTCTAGAACTCTTCCATTCCAAGAATCTCACTGTCCCATTCTAATGATCCACTGTAGGTAGGTCTGCATACTTGCGATTTGGCATAAGGCTGGACTCAAAAGGGAGAGACTGGCCGGCCCTTTCACGTCGCCCCGTCTGGAACTCATGATGTGGAAGGTGTCATTGAAGAGGTTCAGGAGTGTCAGAAACTCGGGGTCCCCATAGCCATAGTGGTTCCCGAAGACGAGAACAGATAACATTGAATACAGCATTATCCAGTGGCCCACGGGGTCAAGCTGGGCTCCTGAGGGTGGGAACAGGACAGTGGTCCTAGTGCGTGGTCCGGCCCCCAGCCAGCTCCGTGGGCTTATTGACTTTCTTAAAGCCACACACCTTCCAGTGGCCCCACCTTGGCAGTCCAAGGGCCACACCCACACCAGGCCCTTATGCTCTCCTGGCCAGGCCGCACCAATGGTGGCTTGAAGCAGACCAGCCGCCGCCTCCAGGACGCGCGCCTTGATGCTCCGCATACCCAACCCGAAATGAAGCGCTCCAAGTTCAAAATTAAGCAGTGGCCGCCAGCGCGTCCCGTTATAAAACAAGATTCCTGTCGTGGAGACAGGAAAAGAGGCGGGCCCAGGAGTTGGCCCCGCCCCATCCAGGAAGCGCCGGGTCACTAGCTATATCCCTTTCTGGACCTCCGACTCCTGCGGCCGCCTTCCTTCGCTTTGCTTCTTTACCGGACCTCTAAGTGCCCTATCCACACGCTGGGCCCTCCTTTGCTGGTATCGATCCCCGACCTGTACCCAAAGGCTCTCGGGCTTTGACTCTTAGGCTCTTCTGTCTTCTCGACTGCGGGGTGAACCTCGGTTTGAACCTGACGCTTTAGCGCCTCCCCGTCCTCTCTCGGTGGTGGGCGCCTGTCAGGCCTTGCCCCCATTTTCCCACCTCTACCTTTAGGGACCCATCCTGAAGCATCTCGGCCAGGACATCCAGCACCCGGGCCTCACTGTTAACGCGTGTGAAGCATTCGAAGACGGCATGGACCCGCGGCCGGACAAGGCATCCGCCTGTAGCACCAACGCGTCCCGCAGCGCTGCAGAGCCGCACACGCAGCGCCACTGCAGGGCGCGGGCCCAGCCACGCTGCGAGCACTGGGCCCCAGCAGCTGGAGAGCACCGGGGG
>PVKP010041685.1:7615-18682 GCA_004027715.1 Plecturocebus donacophilus | reverse complement strand
CAGCAGCAGCACCATCACCATCACCACTATCATCACCATCACCATCACCACTATCATCAGCAGCAGCACCATCATAACCATCACCATCCTCACCATCACCATCATCATCATCATCCTCATCACCAACATCATTATCCTCATCACCATCACCATCACCACCACCACCATCACCATCATCACCATCACCATCAGCGCCATCATCTTTACCATCACCATCATCATCATCACTATCACCATTTGCTTGTGTTATTTATGATTTCTTTCCGCAATGTTTTGCAGTTTTTCTTGTTTCACTTCCTTGGTTAAGTATATTTCTAAGTATTTTATTCTTTTGCAGCTATCGTAAAAGGAAGTGAGTCTTGATTTGATTCTCAGTTTGCTTGGTCGCTGTTGGTGTATAGCAGAGCTACTGATTTGTGTACATTAATTTTGTATCCTGAAACTTTGCTGAATTTGTCAGTTCTAGAAGCTTTTTAGAGGAGTCTTTAGGGTTTTCTAGGTATACAAGCTCATCATCAGCAAACGATGACAGTTTGACTTCCTCATTACCGATTTGGATGCCCATTATTTCTTTCTCTTGTTTGTTTGCTCTGGCTAGGACTTCCAATACTATGTTGAATAAAAGTGGTGAAAATGGGCATCCTTGTCTTGTTCCAGTTCTCAGGAGGAATGCTTTCAACTTTTCCCTATTCAGTATTATGTTGGCTGTGGGTTTGTCATAGAGGGCTTTTATTACATTAGGTTATGTCCCTTCTATGCCAATTTTGCTGAAGGTTTTAAGTATAAAGGAATGATGGATTTTGTCAGATGCTTTTTCTGTGTCTATTTAGATGACCATGCAATTTTTGTTTTTAATTCTGAGCTTGTACACCATTCACAGTAAGATAATCATATGTCCCCTTGGGCACAGCGCTGCATACTCTCAGTCTTGGTGAATTGTCAGGATGCCAGCCAGAGCCCAAGAGCAATAGAACACAGTGCTGAAAAACCAAGAGGTTGCTGGCAAAAGATGCAACCTTAAAGCCTGCATGAAAGAGAACACTGGGAAACAGCTATCTTCAGATTTAGCCATTGTGTCAATGGCAAGAATGCTGCAGGGAAAAAAAGAGACAGAGGAGGTTTCGGAACATGAGAAAAATGTATAGGAGGTATACATTGAACTAGTAAGAATATTTGCTTTGTGCATGGCATTTGAATGTACTGCTAACATATTTCTAGGTTTTACAATGCGTGCATATTGTGACATGCACATTTTCAAAATTAATAGAAAAAATATTAAACACATGTTTGAAGCTGATGTATTAATAGTACCTGCCACCCTCCCATCTAATAGAAGTCACACCGAGCCCCTTCCCTCCTTTATCGCCTGTCCTACATACACCCCCTAGTCTTTTCCGTGTGGGCATGTGGACATCATACACTGGGGCCAGGAAGGGAGAAGAAAGAGCACCCGTCTCCAGGTTCTGAGACCCCTCCTGCCTCTTCGTAGAGTGTTCAGCAGATGGATCCAGTTATACCTTTGGCTCTTAGAGGAAGGGGTGAATTCTGCATCCATGAATAGAAGACCACCTTTTCTCTGAAGGTCACTGAAAGTGTCTTCTAACTCTCAAGGTCTCTGGCTCCTCATGCTTCCCATGCTCCTGCCAGGAGCATGCCCTGTAGTGAGAAACTGATGAATCTGAGCCAAATATGCACCACATGGTCTGGATAGATGTGTTGAAAGATGTCTACTTTTACTTCATGTGGAAAACAGAAATTATGGGCATGATATTTTATGCTATTTGCATACATAATTATTTAGCTTAGCAAAATCCAGTCTCAAATACCAAGGGAGAGCATTTTATAATGCATACAAATAAAACATGGAGGCAATAAAACCAACAACCTCCACCACACTCCATTACCCCACTGTGGGAATACAGTTGTATTCATTAGTCAGTACACTGGGACAGTCACCTCCGTTGGGTGCCATGTTGAATCTGACATTTCTGGAAGAGGAAACTTGGCCAACATCCATAATTATGCACTACACCAGTGACGCTCTGGATGCTAAAGCCAAATGTAGGGGTTAGGTACTTGCTTCAGTCTAAGCCTCCCGTCTACATGTGGAAATAGCACTGCACTGTGGAACACAGGACCCTGATCATATAGGTATTCAGAGAAAGTGGCCTGATAGAGAATAGAGCCACAAGCAAGCAGGTTGCAAAAGTCTGAAACAGTTGAAAGGAAGGAGGTGGAAAAAGCCAGAGAAACAGTCACTTCAGACTCAATATGAGGAAAACAAGGAGGGAAATATTTGAGATGAAGTCTGTTCAATAATGCCCAACCAGAACATGTCCCTATGTTGGGAAGGCAGAGGAACATGTCTGCAGAGCTTTGTAATGGCAGGTGTATATGCCTCGTTCTATAACATCCTTTGCTCCATAATGAGAACATTCAAAAAAATAAATAAAATGCAACAGTCAGAACATACTTATCTCCTTACTCTGGAGTAGGAGGGGACAACTCAAAAATAGATTTTTTTTTTTTGAGACAGAGTCTCACTCTGTCGCCAGGTGCTAGGCTGGAGTGCAGTGGCGCAATCTCGGCTCACTGCAACCTCCACCTCCCACGATCAAGCAATTCTCCTGCCTCAGCCTCCCAAGTAGCTAGGACTACAGGCGCACACCACCACACCCAGCTAATTTTTGTATTTTTAGTAGAGACAGGGTTTCACCATGTTGGCCAGGATGGTCTCGATCTCTTGACCTTGTGATTCGCCCACCTCGGCCTCCCAAAGTGCTGGATTACAGATGTGAGTCACCGTGCCCTGCCAATAGATGTATTTTAAATCCAGGCTTTGGCTTTTGTTGCCAATGCTTTTGGCATTTTAGTCATGAAGTCCTTGCCTGTGCCTATGTCCTGAATGGTTTTGCCTAGGTTTTCTTCTAGGGTTTTTATGGTGTTAGGTCTTATGTTTAAGTCTTTAATCCATCTGGAGTTGATTTCAGTGTAAGGTGTCAGGTAGGGGTCCAGTTTCTGTTTTCTGTACATGGCTAGCCAGTTTTCCCAACACCATTTATTAAACAGGGAATCCTTTCCCCATTTCTTGTTTTTGTCAGGTTTGCCAAAGATCAGATGGTTGTAGATGTGTGGCATTTCCTCCAGGGCCTCTGTTCTGTTCCATTTGTCTATATCTCTGTTTTGGTACCAGTACCATGCAGTTTTGATTACTGTAGCCTTGTAGTATAGTTTGAAGTTGGAAAGTGTGATGCCTCCAGCTTTGTTCTTTTTGCTTAGGATTATCTTGGCTATGCGGGCTCTCTTTTGGTTCCTTATGAAGTTTAATGTGTTTTTTTCCAGTTCTGTGAAGAAGATCATTGGTAGCTTGATGGGGATAGCATTGAATCTATAAATTACTTTGGGCAGTATGGCCATTTTCATGATATTGATTCTTCCTAACCATGAGCATGGAATTTTTTTCCATCTGTTTGTATCCTCTCTTATTTCCTTGAGCAATGTTTTGTAGTTCTCCTTGAAGAGGTCCTTTACATCCTTTGTTAGTTGTATTCCTAGGTATTTTATTCTCTTTGCAACAATTGTGAATGGCAGTTTGTTCTTGATTTGGCTCTCTTTAAGTCTGTTATTGGTGTATAGGAATGCTTGTGATTTCTGCACATTTATTTTGTATCCTGAGACTTTGCTGAAGTTGCTTATCAGTTTCAGGAGATTTGTTCTTTCTTCAGCCCTAGAAAACAACCTTCTAATACTCCTTCAAAAACTGGTCCCCTTGTGTTTGCTTCAGTCTCACCTTCAGGAATTTCTGTTAATTGCAATGTTGGCCTTTAAAATAGACTTCTATGGTCTCAGTTTCTTACATATATTTCTATTCATTTTTGTTTGGTTTTGTTGTCCCACCTGATAAGAAATTCCCTCAACTTTCGCTGTTAAACCTTCTGTTGAATTTTGTAGTTTGCATATCTTTTTTTTATTTCCAAGAAATCTTCTTGTTCTCTTTTTTTAAAATATCCAGTTTATTTATTATAAATTTTGTATCTTCTCAAATCTCTCTGAGGACATCAAGTAGGATTTTTTTAAGTACATTTTTATTCCCTGAATTATTTGCTTCCTCCTGGGTCGTTTTCTTCTGCTTGTTCATCTTAGTCTTTTTCTTTACATTGCAGACTCTCCTCAAATGCCTATTACCCAATTGTCCATTTATATTTTAAATACAGCAATTGCAAGGCTGTCAGCTTTGTGTCTGTAAATGAGGCACTTTCTATGAGGTTTCACTCCAGCATGAACAGGATAGAAACCAGCTGTACCCCTAGGGCCCCAGAATCCAGAGCCTGGGGACACCAGCACTCATTAGATGCTCAACCACTCCAAAGACAATTGATTTGCTTAGTAGAGAAACCTTTGCTTTTTTGCCTGAGGGTAAACATTCTGCTTATTAGCTGTTCTGTGCTTGAAGGGTAGGAAGGAATTCATCACGGCTCCACACTTTTTCCTTTTTTTCCAACTTTTATTTTAGGTTCAAGGGGTACATGCTGCAGATCTGTTACATGGCTTAATTGCTTGTTGCAGGCATTTGGTGTACAGATAATTTTGTCACCCAGGTAATCAATATAATACCCAAGAGTTTTTCAATCCTTACTTTTTCTCACCCTCCACCCTCAAATAAGCCCAGTGTCTATTGTTCCCCTCTTTGTGTCCATGTAGACTCAATACTTAGCTCCCACTTGTAAGTAAAAATATGTGGTGTTTGGTTTTCTGTTCCTGTGTTAATTCACTTAGGACTATGGCCTCCAGCTCCATTCATGTTGCAACAAATGACATAATCTCATTTTTTATAGCTGTGTAGTATTCTGTGGTATATAGGTACCACATTTTCTTTATTCCGTCCACCATCGATGGGCATTTAGATTGATGTTATGTCTTTGCTATTGTAAATAGTGCTTCTATATATATATATGCATGCATGTGTTTTTGTGGTAGAACAATTTATAATCCTTTGTATATGTACCCAATAATGGAATTGCTGGGTTGAATGGTAGTTCTGTTTTAAGTTCTTTGAGAAATCTCCAGACAGTTTTCCACAGAGGCTGAACTAATTCACATTCCCACCAGCAATGTATAAATCCTTTTTCTCTGCAACCTTGCCAGTATCTGCTTTTTTTTTTTTTTTTTTTTTTTTTTTTTTTTTTTTTTTTTTTTTTTTTTTTTTTTTTTTTTTTTTTTTTTTTTTTTTTTTTTTTTTTTTTTTTTTTTTTTTTTTTTTTTTTTTTTTTTTTTTTTTTTTTTTTTTTTTTTTTTTTTATGAGAGCCATTCTGACTGGTGTGATAAGTTTCTCATTGCAGTTTTGATTTGCATTTCCCTAATGATTACTGATACTGAGCATTTTTTCATATGCTTCTTGCCCAGATGTGTGTCTTCTTTTGAGAAGTGTCTGTTCATGTCCTTTGCCCATTTTACAAAATGGGATTGTTTGTTTTCTGCTTGTTGACATGTTTGAGTTCCTTTTAAATTCTGGATATTGGACCTTTGTTGGATGTATAGTTTGGAATTATTTTCCCCCATTTTATAGGTTATCTGTTTACTCTAAGGGCTCAACTCTTGGTTAATTCTCTTACATCCCACTCCTGCCTTCAAAAGTGTTCTGAATTCCCAGCCTCCATGGAATCCTACTGAGCACACAAGCCGATGCAGAGTTGAGGGTCTTCCTTTCCATAATTCATCATTCACCATCACTCCACCCAGTTTTGTCTTTAGAAAATGCATAGAAAGCTGTCATTCATTGGCAGGTCTCCTCGGATTCTCTTTCTGGTTGAAAAAGAATATATTTTTTATTCCCTTACCTTCTTTATAATAGCATCTTAAGAGGGAGAGAAACACACACACACACACACACACACACACACACACACACACACACGCATGTTCTACCTCTCATTATGAACTGGAAGCCACTTTCTGAAGGAATCAACTGCCCAAATAAGAATTTCATTTAGTTAATTATTTAAAAATTTAATTAAAATAAGAAAATTGCATCCAATTTTGATGACATTTTCTTGAGTACCATTTTGTTCAAAGTACAGTGCTTGACTAACTCAGGAGTTTACAAAATAGTATGATTTGATGCATTGTCCTAGGGAATTTACCTTCTGATAGAAATAACAGACATTTATCAACATGCTGTAACCATACATTTTACTATATACGGATTTTAAGAAATGAGTAAATATTCCTGAATGCCCATAAGAAAGGCCTTTAGTTGAACATTCTATTTGGCTGCAAATATCACAATCACAACTAACTGTAGCCTTGGACCCAAGGGTATTGCATATTTGTTACACAATACTGGATAGTTTGCATTTCAAGAAAAAGTCTCACAATCTTTCCATATGGAGCAGTCTTTTTCTTAATTTTCTTATGTTTACAGAAATGAGAACTTTGGATATTGTGAAATAAATACTGGCTAATGCCAGAGCTTCCTGCATCTCTCTTGAGACCCAGCATGAGACAAACACCTCTGTCAGATTTCCCCTGACTAATGTAAAAGCTGTGAATTCCTTCTGCTTGCCCAGATTTTAAGGCTTCTATCCCTGGAATGCCACCTCCTCTTCTTTTCTGTCCTTGTGCCATTCTGTTTTTTTCAGCAATGCATACCCATTTTTCCAGACTCAGCTAAACCAGCATCTGTCCTGCTAATCTGTCACTTTTCTTACCTTCTCTTTCTCCTCAAGCAGCGATGAGTAATTCCTCCTATGATGAGTCATTGCCAATCACTGACTGCCCACCTGCTCCTCCACACTTTCTAATCCCCTCTCATTAAGTAGGGACATCTGGCTACATCTGGCCATTCAGTTAGGAGCAGAAATTACTGTGAGTAACTGCCAGGCCAATGTAATTAAATGCTGGTACAAGACCTTCTGGCTTTTTCTTCCCTGGACCCACTGACTTGGAAGCCATGTGTTTTCATTAGAGCAACCATAAGATGCAAGTAGCTTAGATCCCTGAGTTTCCAGGTGGAAGGGAGCTACCCTGGGGACCTGCTAAGCCTGCAGCAGAACTTATAAGCAAGAAAATACATTTGCCGATTAATAAAAGAAAATATGAAAAAATTAACAGAAAAATAGGCAGGAGAGGTCATTCACCAAAGAAGGTAAAAGTGGCCAATAAGCAAATGAGATCAGCAACTTTATTACTCATCAGAGAAATGCAAGTGAAAACCACAATGAGATACCTACATGAATAATTAAAATAAAAAAGAAATTGACATTCCTAAATGTTGAGAAGGCCATGAAACAACTGGAACTCTCACAGCCTCCTGGATAGAATTTGAACTGGTACAACCGCTTTGGGTAACTGGAAATTTCTAATAAAGCTACACATATGCTAGAAATTTCACATATAAGATTGTTATACCAGAACTATGTGTAATAGTCAAAAGAAGAAACAACTTAATAGGCCATCAACAGTAGAATGGGTAAATATCTTGGGGTGCATCCATGCAATGAAATATTACACAGCAATAAAAAGAAACAAACTACTTCTATCACAACACAGATGAATCTCACAAACAAGGTTGGGCAGAAGAAGCCATTTTTGTGGGTATTTCATTGTAATCCTCTTTTGTAAAATGTATGATTTTATTTATGAAGGTGAAATGTTTTTTTAAATAGCATATGGTACTGCTTAGGGGGATTAATATTGGGAGAGGGCACAAATGAGGGTTTTGAGTGTGTGAAATGTTTCATTTATTCATCTGGGTGCTGTTTACAGAAGTGTGTTTAGTTTAGGATTTGTAGGGTTTGTGATGTACATTTCAATAACACGTGCATTTTTAAAAAAAAAGAAATGAAAAAGGAAGAAAAGATAGTTCAAATAGTCTTCCCTTGAGAATGTAGTCAAGAGGGAAAATCTGGAGTACAGACCATTAATTCCTTGGAAACAGGGGCTGTTCCTTGTTGTATTTCCATCACCCAGTACAATGTCTGGCTCATAGTAGGTGCTCAATAAATGTTTGTGAGGGAAAAGAGAAAAAGAGAAGGAAGAAAATGAGGAAGGAAGGAAAGGAGGGAGGGAACGAAGGGGAATGGAAAGAGAAAAGGGAGGAAGGGAAGAAAGAAGGAAGGAAGGAGGAAGGAAGGGAGGGAGGGAAGGTAGCTTTATATTCACAGCCACTGAGGTCTAGGTTTTTTGTTGCTGTTGTTGTTATGACAGAATAGCTGAACTTAACCTAACTAATAACACTCTCCTGTGCTTCCACAGTACCATGCAAACACATCCATTATAGCATCCATCGCTACAGGAATACCTTGGACGTATTTGGGGTTTTATTCAGACCACCACAATAAAGTGAATATTGCAATAAAGGCCCACATTTTTTTTGCTTTCTCAGTGCGTATAAAAGTTGTGTTTACCCTATATTGTCATCTATTAAGTGTGGAATAGCCTTATGGTGAAAAGAACAATGTGTATACACTAATTTTAAAATGTTTTATTAAATTGCTAAAAAATGCAAACAATCATCTGACCCTTCAGTGAGTCCTAATATCTTCCCAGGGGAGGATCCTGTCTCAGTGTGGATGACTGCTCACTGATCAGGCTGGTGGTTGCTGAATGTTGGAGTAGAAGTGTCAGTTTCTTAAAGTAAGAAAACATTGAAGTTTGCCTCAACATTGACTCTTCCTTCCACCAAAGATTTCTCTGATCCATGAGATGCTATTTGATAATATTTGACCCACAATACAACTTCTTTCAAATTTGGAGTCCATACTCTCAAACCCTGCTACTGCTCTGTCAACTAAGTTTATGTCATGCTAGAAATCTTTTGTTGTCATTCCAAAAATATTCACAGCATCTTCACCAGCTGTAAATTTTCATTTCAAGAACCACTTTATTTGCTCATCCATAAAAAGCAACTGGTTTAGGTTTTATCATCAGCATGAAGCAATTCAGTCTCATCTTTAAGCTTCACTTCTAATTCTAATTTTCTTGCTACTTCTAACACATCTCTAGTTACTTCCTTCGCTCAAGTCTAGAACCCCTCCAAGTCATCCATGAGGGCTAGAATCAACTTCTTCCAAACTCCTGTTAATGTTGATATTTTGATCTCCTCCCACAAATCACAGATGTTCTTAATGGCATCTAGAAGGGTGAATAATTTCCAGAAGGTTTTCAGTTGACTTTGCCCAGATTCATCAGAGAAATCACTTTTTCAACTATTGCCTGATAAGATATATTTGTTAAATAATAAGGCTTGAAAGTTAAAATTACTCCTTAATCCATGGGCTCCAGAAAGAACATTGTCTTAGCAGGCATGAAAACATTTATCTTCTTGTACATCTCCATTCGAGATTTTGAATGACCAAATGCGTTGTCAATAAGCAGCAATATTTTGAAAGAAATATTTTATTCTAAGCAGTGGATCTTAACAGTGGCCATAAAATATTCAGTAAATCATGTTATAAACACATGTGGTGTAATACAGGCTTTGTGGTTCCATTTTTAGAGGACAGGCAGAGTAGATTTCACGTAATTCTTAAGGGCCCTAGGATTTTCCGAATGGTCAATGAGCACTGACTTTCCACTTAAAGTCACCAGCTGCCTCTCTTGTTAGCCTGGAACAGAAGACTCAGCCTGTCCTTTGAAGCTTCAAAGCCACCATAGACTTTTCCTCTCTGGCTATGAAAATCCTAGATGGCCTCTTCTTCCAATAAAAGGCTGTTTCATCTACATTGAAAACTCTGTTGTTTAATGTCGCCACCCTCATCAATGACCCTCATTAAATCTTCTGTATAACTTGCTGCAGCTTCTCCATCAGTACTTGTTGCTTCACTTTGGACTTTTATATTACAGACACAGCTTCTTTCCTTAAACCTCGTGAACTGACCCCTGCTGGCTTCTAGCTTTTCTTCTGCAGCTTCTCCACCTCTCTCAGCCTTTCTAGAACTGAAGAAGTCAGGGCCTTGCTCTGGATTAGGCTTTGGCTTAAGGGAATCTTGTGGCTGGGTTGATCTTCTATCTAGACCACTAATAATTTCTCCATATCATCAATGAGGCTGTTTTGCTTTCTTATCATCACTTGTATGTTCACTGGAATAGCACTTTTAATTTCCTTGAAGAACATTTCCTTTATATTAACCGTTCAGCTATTTGGTGCAAGAAAACTAGCTTTCGGCCTGTGTTGGCTTTTGACATGCCTTCCTCACTAAGCTTAATCATGTCTAGCTTTTTTTTTTTTTTGAGACAGAGTCTCGCTCTGTCACCTAGGCTGGAGTGCAGTGGTGCGATCTTGGCTCACTGCAACCTCTGCCTCCCAGGTTCAAGCAATTCTCCTGTTTCAGCCTCCCAAGTAGCTGGGACTACAGGCGCATGCCACCATGCCTGGCTAATTTTTGTAGTTTTAGTACAGATAGGGTTTCACCATATTGGTCAGGCTGGTCTTGAACTCTTGACCTCATGATCCACCTGCCTTGGCCTCCCAAAGTGCTCGGATTACAGGCGTAAGCCACCGTGCCCTGCCCATGTCTAGCTTTTTATTTAATATGGGAGACCTGAGGTGCTTTCACTTGAACACTTAGAGGTGATTGTAGGGTTATTAATTGGCTTAATTTCTTTTTCTTTTTTTTTAGTGATTAGAAAAACTTTTATTTTCTTCGGTATACTATATAGCTATCTTGTGATAGGGTTTTCATATATATATATATATATATATATATATATATATATATATATATAATTATACTTTAGGTTCAGGGGCACATGTACAGATCTTGCAGGATTGTTACATAGGTATACAGATGCCATGGTGCTTTGCTGCCTCCGTCCCCCACATCACCTACATTAGATATTTCTCCCAATGTTATCCCTTTTTAATCTTCTTAACCCCCACTATCACTCCCCTAGCCCCCCCACCCCCCAACAGAGCCCAGTGTGTGATGTTCCCCTCCCTGTGTCCATGTATGCTCATTGTTCAACACTTGGCTAGGAGTGAGAACATGCAGTGTTTGGTTTTCTGTTCTTGCACAGGTTTGCTGAGAATGATGGTTTCCAGTTTCATCCATGTCCCCGAAAAGGAC
>PVKP010041684.1:0-18582 GCA_004027715.1 Plecturocebus donacophilus | reverse complement strand
GACTTGAATATTGGCCTGCCTTGCTAGGTTGGGGAAGTTTTCCTGGATAATATCCTGAAGAGTATTTTCCAGCTTGGATTCATTCTCTTCGTCACATTCAGGTACACCTATCAAACGTAGATTAGGTCTTTTCACATAGTCCCATATTTCTTGGAGACTTTGTTCATTCTTTTTTACCCTTTTTTCTGTCATCTTGCCTTCTCATTTTATTTCATTGAGTTGATCTTCGATCTCTGATATACTTTCTTCTGCTTGGTTAATTCGGCTGTTGAAACTTGTGCATGCTTCGCAAAGTTCTCGTGTTGTGTTTTTCAGCTCCATCAATTCACTTATATTCTTCTCTAAGTTGTCCATTCTCGTTAACATTTCATTAAATCTTCTTTCAGGGTTCTTAGTTTCTTTGCATTGGGTTAGAACATGTTCTTTTAGCTCACAGGAATTTCTTATTATCCACCTTCTGAAGCCTGATTCTGTGAGTTCCTCACACTCGTCCTCCGTCAGGCCTTGTTCTCTTGCTGATGAGGAGCTGGGATCCCCTGTAGGAGGAGAGGCATTCTGATTTCGGGTGTTCTCAGCCTTTTTGCACTGGTTTCTTCCCATTTTTGTGGATTTATCCACCTGTCATCTTTGTAATTGCCGACTTTCAGATTGGGTCTCTGAGAGGACGTCCGGCTTGTTGGTGATGAAGTTTTTTCTGTTTCTTAGTTTTCCTTCGGGGGGCGCCCCTTCCCCACAGAGCTGGGCCTTCCCGGGTTCAGCTGTGCTTGCTCTCGGTCCTCAGCGCTTCCAACTGCTCTTCTCCTTGTGGGGATGGGACCAGCGGAGCCCGACTAAAAGGGGACCAAGTCCTGTATACTCTGCACCGAGAAGCACTGCGTGCCAGGGCGCCGGCAAAACAGCCGCACCGGGCAAAAGAGTCGCGCTGGCGACCCGTGTGGCTCCTTCGCCGGGAATCTCCCAGTTTGTGGGCATCAAAAATTCGTCTACAATTGCGGCGTCCACTCACTCTCTGCGCTTTCACTGGGAGCTACAATCCTGAGCTGCTGCTACGTGGCCATCTTGGATCTCTCTCAAGCCTTCGTTTTTAAATCTATAACATAGGTTAATAAAAGAATGTACCTAGAGTTTTTTGTGAGAAATAAGTGACACAATCACAACACAGTGTCTCAGCTCTTCTCAATCCCAATATATACCTCCCACCTCCAGAAGAAGAATATGACTGCTCTGTCCAAGCACCACATTCTCCTGATTGCGACTGGTTTAGGCATGGGTACAGAATCCACACTACGTCCATGGGATCCTAGCAGGGGACTTTCTGCTGCAAATACTAAAAAAGAAAGTACCCTTTCCACTTGGAGACTGGAGGATTAGGAGTCAGCCAGGAACTGTCAGGTGCTGACCAATGTGGAAAAAAGCAGAACCAAGAGATGCACTCACCTGGGCCTGAAGCTACCCCAGGAAGTTTTAGTCACACCAGCAGTAAATTATCCTGTTGGTCTAAGCCATTCTGAACTGATTAACAGAGTTTTGGACAAAGAGCAAATGTGTAATAAATGTTAGCTATCCCTTGAAACATAAAAACAGATCAAATTTGTCCTGCTACTTTAACTCTGTTGCTTTGCTTAGGTTATTTCTTTTTTTTTTCTTTTTTTAATTATAGATCATTTCAGATATATGCAAAAGTAGAGAAAAAAGCATATGAACCCTCATGAACTCCAACAATTATCAATTCATGAATAGTCTTGTTTGAACTATGTCCCTCCCACTTATTTCCCTTTTCATTTATATTTTTCAGATCCTTTTATAGTGTTTTCTTGTGTAATAGACACTGTTGGTGGCCTACCCATCACCCATTTACCCAATTATTCCATCCAGTGATGTTTATTTCTTAACCTCTCCCAGGCAGCCAGAGATACAGACCTGTTTGTATTTAAATCCCAGAGATAGACCTGTTTGGTCTAGGGGTAATTTCATTCCCCTTATCAGCAACAGGTTCAGGAATGCAATAAATATTGGATGTTGAAACATGAAAGGGACACTACTGGGAAAGGGAGATACTTAGGACAATTTTCTGCTCTCCTAAGGAACAGCTACAAAAAAATTTTCTCTGTTTTTCCTATGAATGCTATCCTGTCTGGATGTGATGCTCAGAACTGGAGCAGCTATATTTGCTAGATGGATCTATTTCCAAAGATGACAGAGGACAGGAGGAAGGAAGCTGAGACCTTAATAATATTATTCAGTGACTGAATCAAACAAGCCAAAGGCCTCCTTCACCTCTGGACTTGCTGTTCTGAGAGTTAAAAATCTGCTTCATTGTGTAAGTCTGTTTGAGACCAGCTGTCTGTTACTTGATGTTGAAAATATCCAACTTTGACATCAGTAAGACCAATGACCTGAATAGTCTGAATTTCAAAAGCTGAGTAAGGAATCATACTGGGAGGATGTAGCAAAGATACCCTAAAATACAGTGACTTCAACCATATGGAAGTTGATATCTTACTCATGTTAAGAGTTTGCAGGTGTTCCTGGACAGGTTAAGGCAGCTCTACGTCATCATGGCAGAGTTTCATCTGCCATCCTTAGCATCCAGCTTCCCTCTTCTCATCTCAGCCAGCTGTTCTGACTCCTACCAGCACATACACATTCTAGCCGCTGGGAAGAAGAAAGAGACATGCAGGCACCCAATCCCTTTAAAAATAAAACCCATAGATTAATCTCACATAGCTCACTTAGTGACACAGCTGCAACCAATTGCAAGAGAAGCTGAGGGATGTAGTTGTTATTCTAGGTGGCCATTTGCCAGATCTATTGCTACAAGGAAAAGGTAGAAATAAATATTGGAACACAGCTACAATGGTCATAAAGAGTCATCAGAATGCAGTATAGGAAGTCTCAGCTACAGAAGAACCAGAGAGGGTTAATTTGATTTGGTTCAACTGACTCTTAATTAAAACAACTCAGAAATGCAAGCAAAGTGTTAAAGAAATGTTCTTAAGTGACCCCCGTAACATGATTTAGCAGAACTTATTTGCTTAGATATAGGTAAAACTACACACCCCTTTCATTTCTTCTTTTTAGGTAAATCCCAGAAGGATCTCAACAATCAGCAATACCTTGTTGGCCTAGTTTATTACCTTGTATATGTGAAGTAACTGAACTTCACTGATTTTCCTTGATTTCAAATCTCTTCTCAGTTAAACTGCATGACAGTGGTTTAATTATATTCTGCTCACTGGTCACCAATATCCCATAGCAAGTTCTTACTCTACAAGATTATTATTAATCACAGTAATTCAGTTTATGGAAAAGTAAAGACAGACAAATAGAGAAAAATGATAGAGCTAAGAGCTCGGTATTCTACAGCCCAGCTGAAATGCCTATTGATAAAGGCTTTTGTAGTTAAGGCACAAGTGAGACTTTGACTTAGCAGCAGCAGGTTTTAAATGGTGCATGAGAAGCCACCAGAGCAAATCCCTTTCTCCATGGTCCCCTCAGGGTCAAGTACCTTGTTTCAATTATAATTTCACCAAATTGCTGTGTTCAGATTAACAGCAGTATAGCACAGTTCTCTGTGGGATGGAATCAGAAAATGTAGTTCAGAGATTTGTTGAAATATACCCCAAGTCACCCAGCTGCAAAACACGTTAGAGACTCCAAGATGATGGGAATATTTCTGATCAGTATTCTCCAAAGAGATTACTTTTGCAGAAAACAAGTTTATTATTTATGGTGGTAAATAAGATTTCTCAGTGCAGCCAAAGAAGTTTCTTGCAATTACATTGAGAAGGCACTACAGTGCAGTCCATTATGGAAATCATATTTACATTAATAGGGAAAGCTTTTGTTTTGCCAAGATGTGTACTTCTTTCTAAAGCATACTTATTATGAGTTAGCCGGGAGATACTAAAACGTTTGGCTTGTCTTCTCATTCCAAATGACTCTATTGCTTGGGGAAGCATTCTGTATCAAAAACACCATTTTGCAAGTTCTACTTCTAATTACCAGTCCAGTATTTTTTTTTAATTTACGTTTTATTTGAGAAGAAATAATTTCAATTCTAGGTGATCTTTGGTATGTCCAAAGAACAAAGAGAAGGTTGAGGGTTTTATTTAAAAAGAAGAATGTTACTTGAGGTCTTAAGGGAAAGTTCATTGGTATTAGCAAAGCTCTAGGGAGCTGGTAAGCTTCAATTGATGAGCAATGGTCACAGGTGAAATTAGTCCTAGAGTTGCAACAAGTTATCTCAGTAGATGTAGACAAAACTGGTCTCAGGCTACAGCAAGCAGTTTCAGTAGCCAGGCTCACAGAGAAATACATTCTTGGGGCAATGTTATACGACCCTGTACTTTTCCCCCCTAGCTTCTTGTCTCTGTTTTAGTTGGACATGACAAGAACAACCCAATACGTATGATCAATTTACACAATAATAACAAGAGAATCAACATTTTATGTAAGCACTTAGGCTAAATAATTAGTAGTAAAACCAATCCACATGGCCAGCAGGCTTAAAACAATAGAATTTAGTTAAATAACGATTACCTGCATCAGAAATACTGTCCATCTAACTAGTTTCCCAAGTGATTTTTGCCAGCACTCTAATTCTACATAGAGTAAACCAAACTGTAAATGTTAAGAAATTGCTCATGGCAGAATAGCCATCTTCCAAACTTCTCATATATTAAGGTTACTTCTTTTTCTAATAATTTGCAGTTACAGAGAAAGTAAGAGTCTTTCAAGCTTTGGTGATGTTTTTTCAAAGTTTTATTCCTTAGATAATATCTTTGTAATCAAATAGACTGGGCTAAGCCCCAGGCTCATTCCTTGTCAACTGGACAATGTCAGAAAAGTGTTTCAACTTCTCCAAATGCTAGTTTCTTCAGCTATAGCATGAAGATAGTTAACGCTGACCATGAAGCTTGGTCATAAGGATCATTGAGATAAGGTGTGTAAAACTAGCCTCATTCATGGCAATGGTCACTACTCAGAAAAAGAATGCAGCCCTTATGACTATATTGCTGAGATTCTATTAATAAACCTTTTGCCCTATTAATTTCATGCCTCCTTTTTAAAATAGGTAAGTGTCAGAAGAAGATCCTGTAATGTTAGTGTGTATCCTATAAAGGTTAATTAGGACTCTGCGGTATCTCAAACTTAATTGTTTATATGCCCATTTAATGATTCTATTTATACCCATCTCTTTTTTTTTCCCACAATAAACGTCTTTTCTAGGCTTTAAGTGAAGAGCATGTGACCATTCTTCAATGAACTCCTTTACATATTTTGGGCTGTTTGGCTGAGAACTAGCTTGAGTACTTTTTAGACAAATTGTGGTGATTTCACCATCCACTCTCTTCTGATTCAGAATATGGAATTCATTCAGTGTGCTTTAAAAAAGTCCACATTTGTTTCGATAAATTGAAACATCTGTGTTGAGAACAAGTGCTTCTCCACTTCTAGTAGTCTCAGGTACTAAGGTCCTGACTGACTCCAAAGAGTTATTGCTTCTCTGTAGATTCCTTTGGGGGCTCTATTTATTCTGCTTTCTCCCCTCACTGGTAAAATTTGTCTCTCTCTTTTTTTTTTCTAAAAGAGAACTTGCTTTTACTTGCAAAGATTCGTTGAGCCTCTTTGACAGCTAGAAATGATCCTTCCATGGAGAGTCTTCCACTAGCTTCCAAAGAACTGAAGCTTAAAGTTGGGATTTTCTTTTTCAGGTTCATTACCAGAATTTCTAGAGTAACTTCACTCCCAGAAACAGAAAGATCAAGTATAGCATTCACAGAACTGAAGACCTCATCACTAAATGAGAGACTGTGAGTTCAGCACGTCAGGCCTTCATGGTGTTTCTTTTGTCTGATGACATTCTCTGCAACTTTTTTTTCTTTGCTTATTACATATGCGACTTCCTTGGTTCCTGTTGGATATATCACATATTCAACATCTCCACCCTCATTCTTAATATCTTGGAAGTGCCTCTTCACTAATATGGCCAATAATTGATCACTAAAAAGGCCAACCAGAAGACCGGCAACTACAACTGTTTTTTCAAAGCTTTGGATTCCTTGACATTCAAAACTTATGTCCTTCCAATGTTTCCATTCCTGGCCAATGCACCAAAATGCTACAGTTTTGCCAATGCACCACAATATAGCAGTCTCTCATAGCCTGTAGCCTGAGATATCACCCGAAGTTCTTTGTCTCACTACCACGAAAGTTAGGGAGTGGACACCAAGGGTGAGGTTGGAGCGAAAGTTTAACAAGTGGAAGAAGAAAGCTCTCCACTACAGAGAGGGGACGTGGAAGAGGATTGCCACCCATCCAGTTTTAAGAGGACATCCCATGGGGACTTGCCTTGGGTCAAATGTTCATGTATTACCATATTGGGCATATTGGGAGTAGAGAGTTCCAAAGTACCAGAAGCTTGATCCATACTGATAGCTGTAGTAGTATGTCTAAGCCTTGAAGTGAGTCTTTCTTTTTTTTTTTTGGCAAGGGATGGAGGGGTGGAATCTTATTTTTGACTAATTCCTCTGTGCATTATTTCTAAAGAAGTAAGTGAAATTTGGGATCTAACTTCCATACAGCGGGGGTTATGCTCATTCATCCCACTCCTTATGATTCTAAATTGAAGAGAAAGGATGTTCCCCAAAAGAATGAAGTCTAATTAGAGGAACATCTTTAGCCCTTCTCTCCAGGAGTAATTTATCAGGCAAGGATGGCAGAAAACCAATTATTGGCCTCTGCTTTCTTTGGTCTTCTCTCTTCCTATACTGCATACCTCCAGCAAGCATGTATGCATTCCTGGGCTTGACAAGGGTGAGGTCAGGTGCAATCTTCTAACCAACTGGTGGCTCTGTCCACTGTACTAAGTCAGTTCTTCCCAAGCTTAGGCTCCAAAGTCCAGTTTCAGGGTTAGAATATAATAAAGTCCATTTTGACTTCCAGTCTAAACTGCATTCTACAATATGGCTTCATTGGCAATACAGCACATATCTGAATCTTCATCTCACTCTTTATCCTGAAACTGGAGATCTGATGATCTCCCACAAACCCCACACCTGATATGGTTTTCATATAGCCATCTTACATCTGACCCTAATTTGCCTCTCCAGCCATATCAATCTCTCTTTTAATCATCCAAGTATAATATATACCTTTATTTTCCCAACATCCTTAGGTTTTTGTGTCCACTGAAGATTCAACTAGTGGCTTATAACCTATCCATGTGGGCATTCAGAGTGTTTTTTAATAATGAGTTTAATATAACTAATGTAATTTATAAAAATCTGTCATTGCTGAATATGTCATAAAAATTTAGGTGAAAAGCAAAATAGCTTTGGGCAAGGGGTTGAAGAAGTGATGCTATGCAAGGTTTAGTCAATAAGGAGAAAATCCAGTAAATTCAACAAGACAAGGCTGCTTCTACTAGTCCCATCTCTAGCAAGTGTTATTGATCTTTCAAGGGTTCTCTCTTAGGCTGTTCAGATTTCTCCCACCACAGCCTTCTCCCATCCTGCTATGTAACTTCTCTTCTCCCTCTTTTCCAACCTTCCCTACACAATTCAAAAGTTAGAGATTCCCTACAGTCATCCAAGTTTTCTTCTGAACTGCAAATGCCCAAGGGATGGTAAAGCCCATCAGTGATTTATAAAATGGTCTGAATTACTTGCTCTCCTTTGTTTTCTCATCTTCAGCCTGGTCTTAGCTCATGTATTGCTATAGAGTTTTGAGCACGTGTGACAGAAACCTGTTCTAGCAAACTAAAGTTAATCAGAAAGAAGGGAAGAAAGAAATGTATTGGAAAGGCTTTAGATAGCTCCCAGAATTAAAGGTAGAGTGAACAATACAATTCTGGTAGGGCAGGAACCAGGATATGTCTGGGGAAATTCAGTAGCATGAAGTCACAAATGGTCATTGCAAAACTACCATCTGATCACCTTGAGTCAAGTTCCTGAGTATTGCTGCTCATTCCTGCAGTGGGACTCATTGTTTTAGTGTGTGTTCAATGGGGAATTGGGGATCATTCTGTGACTGAGAGTTTATTAAAATCTCCAGCCCAAAGAAAGAAAAGCCAGGGAAACAGTGGAGTTCTTGGTACTTCATCTATAAGCATTTCTGTCCTCAAAGTTACAAGTCTAAATGCTGCATAATACGATTACAACAGCAAATGTTCAACACTGCAAAAACCAAAGAATTACAATTAAAAGATATGTTCCAATACCTTGATTGCTTTAAACACTGGAACACTGCTGCCAATCTCGTGTGCTATTATTTGTCCATTCAGTCACCATTTAGATATATTAAGCATATGCCACACGAGGGGCAAGAGTGAACAAGATAGACAGGGTTCCTACCTTCACAGAGACTACTATCTGGTGTGAAGAGGTACTATTTAACAAGCGCTTAAACCAGGGATAAAATGCTATGAAAGGGGAAAGAGAGGACAGTAAGAAAGCCCATAGACAGAGCAAGTCATGTAGTCCAGGAATTACAAAGGCTTTGGGAAGAAGTGGCTTTTAAGCTTAGACCAAAAGAATGTGTTTGAGGGAAAAAGAAAATGTCTTGGTGTTGGTTCCTAAGTCACACAATATACAGCAATGTGACCTCAGGTGTGTACCCTTACCTCTTAGGGCCACAGTTCTTAATGTATAAAACAGGGCCAGGTTATTACTTATCTCATTAGTGCTGTTGTGAAGATCAGAGTCTGAGGTATCAAAAGCTAATTTCCTGACCTGTGCCTCTATTTTTTTCTTTGATCGTAATAGTGTTGGTTACTGAACAATACTCAATTATATAATGATCATTTGTTACCTATCAGGATTTTTTTGGTTATAGATGAATGAATCCAAGTATGACAGTCCCTAAGCAAAAAAGGGAAATTTAGAGAGACTGTTTTGATATTTTACGTAACAGTTAGGCAGTAAGAATAGCAGGGAGGAAGACAGGTCTTCGAAAGGATGTAGTCAGGGGCTCAAATGCAGCCAAGATGATTAACAATTTTTACATGTCAACTTCAATTTCTGGCTCACTGACTTTTTCTACAAGGAGGACAACTTGGCCACAGCAACTCTCAAGCTTCACCTTTCACAACCTCAGTCCCTGCAGAAAAAAACTCTTAACCTTTAGGACCCCACATTCAAGAATCTGATCCCAGAGACGGGCTTCAGTTGACTTTGTTGGAATCAGGTACTCGCCTCTGGATAAACTAGCAGTCAGCAGAAAACAGGGTACTAGAGTATAAAACAGTGGGTCCTACAGCAATCAGGGAAACAGGGCTTAACAGAGCCATTCTCAAAAGAAGGAGACACAGGTTAGCCAAGCAGAAAATCCCACAAATGTAGACTAGATTTTTTTTAATGCAAATTTCTTCTCTAAAATGATGCCAAAGCTGCAACTAATAACAAAGCACACAAATTCTCTTAAAAGCTAAAACTCTGTTTGGGGACAAAAATCTTCACCTGGGTTTTAGAAATCACTGAGCACACATTCATAAGCTTTGCTCATGTAAAAGTTTTCCTGCAGACCTATAGTTCAATGCCCAAAGCGAATTCCTTAGACTCTAGCTTGCTTTAAGGGGGAGGGGGAATGGTGGGATAAAACCTGTAGTGAGATACAATATTTAAAAAATAACCCTCAACAGCAGTGCTGAGAGCTTCTCTGTGGCCCTAACTAAGAATATCACAGAACTTGGTAAGCTAAATTAGGAATTACGGGCCATGCCCTGGAGACTTCTGAAGTGTGTCTGCTCCCACACTTAATGATCAAAACCACACTCCCACAGGTGACTGTTTTGCAAAGATGACTAACAAGGAGTGAGAAGGAGGAGAAAGAGGGAGACAAGGAAGAAGAGAGATAAGGAGGTTGGGGAAAAATGAAGGGCAGAGACAGGAAAACGACAGCAGTCTGACCTGGACAATGCTGTAACATCTTCCTTAAAAGAGCATGTTTAATGGGAACATTTCAACCAGTGGAGATTTCTCTAGAAGCTTACCAATGCCATTTTCCTTTTAACTGAAGAATCACATCTTTCACCAACAGTTCCTAAAATATATTAGAGGGAGCAGGCAGTACATCCTTCATCCAGGGATTGTTGAAGTGTGGAGCTTGTGCCACTGCCTGAGATGTCCTCGGGTGATTCCCCATAGGGGTGCCTAAATAACACTGCACCCCAGAGTAAACAGTTACTCCTTTTTGGTTCGCTTCTAATCCCTCTGAATTAATATGTGATAGTGTTTGGCACCATTACATATACAGTACTTCTCTAACACCAGTTCTATCCCCGGTTGTACAGAAAGAGCAGACACTCGGCTAGGCAGGAGGACCCAGATAGAACTGAGTAACAGTGGTGTGTTTCATTGCATTGAATATCCTGATAATGTTTAATTTTAGGTTAGGAATATCAGGCTTTCTTTGAGAGTAGGCATGTAAAGTTGCTTTGTAAAATTTTTTTTGTAGTTCAAAAAGGCAGTAAATTAAAAGAAAACTATCAACAGTGGTGGTACCAGATGTTCCAAAAGTACTCTCTTAGTCACTAAATATGCATGTTTCTAGGTCCACAGGTCAAAAGGAAGACTCCATGTTCCCAACCCATGTCAGTGTGAGAATAACAGTCAAATATTTTAGGTGAGAAGAGTGCCTGTGGCTTCTCCTGGATTTTAAAATAAATCTTAAGAGCTGCTTCTTTCCTTCAGTCCAAGATTGTGTTTTCCCTTCTGAAGTGCTTACACTGATGATAATAAAGATTATAATGATTTAGAATCCCATAGAGGTTTCCTCTGAAAATCTTTAGTATTATAAGGTATTTTGGAGTCTGTGATACAAAGAAAGTATGCCAATGTTCAGGATTTGACTAATGGAAAGCTTAAAATGGATTGTAGATCGGCCTTACCTCATATTAATGATGAAACACTGGAAAATATGAGACCATATTAGGAAATGGTCACCAAAGTGACATTTCCCTACAATTCATGCTGGGAAACTTCAGGAGAAGACATGGAAAACCTGGAAACTGCTGGTGGAAAAATAGTTATAGACCTCTTTGCCAACTTCTAAAAATAAAAAGCAATAAATGTTAACTAACTGTGGACCCTTACAGTTATTTTTTAAATCAACAGAAATAAAATGGAAGACAATTTCCACTATGATGACCTTATCCGAAGCCCCAAATTATTTTATTTGAAAGAAAATGTCACTTAAAAATAAAAACCAGTTACATTCAACAAATAAATAATGAAACCAGAACCCTGCTCAGTGAGGCTTTTGTCGGTTCAGCTTGTAGATTTGGTTCTCCTTGAAATAAAATACATCTTAGCTTTCTTTTCCCTTAAACAAAAACTCAAGATAACTATGTTTATTACATTCTCCTGTGTCTTTGGTCTTGCTTCTTTATTTAAATCTCTCTTCTTTTTTATGGCACAGGTCTTTTAAAAAAATTACCTCAAAATCTTTTGAGCAAGGGGTAGGATGTTTTGAGCAAGGGATGGGAGGTTAAAATGATCTTGGGTCATTTATTTAGCAGCGTACAAATACAAGGACTGAAGAGCAACGGAAGAATGATTTAACAGTTCGAGACAAAGAAGAAGTGTTCATAAGCCTCTGTAAGATTGACTGCCCAGTCAGATTCTCACAGGGGCTGGATGGCGGAGGTGGAGGCCTGCCTGCAAGACATAAGCATTCTACAATTATACCCGGTGCTATTATATATTTGTGCCAGGTGCTATTATTATGAGATCTTTGGGGTGTTGATTCTCTGGCTGGAAACTTCTGTGGCTGATGGTACCTTTGCCCGAATTCTTGTCCTGCGTTCAGAAACACTGAGGTACACAGACCAGAGGAGGATAAACAAGATGAAGAGGAGCTTTATTGAGTGTTAGTACAGCTCAGAGAAGACCTGCAATGTGATTAGCTCCTGTGTGTAGGCAAGTCACCCATCAAGTGCTCAGCTCTCAGCAGAGAGGAGGCTCTGGAGAGGGTTGCTTCTTTCTACAGCTGATATTCCTCACTCTCTGCAGGATCCTGAAACTCTTAGCAGAGAAGATAGCTCCTCTCTGCTGCTGGTTGATCCGATGTCTACAGCTATCGGCAGAGAGAATAACTCCTCTCTGCAGCTGGTCGTCTCATCATCTTTGCACCTTCTCTGTCCTCTGCCCTGCTCTGGCTGAACCTGAGGCTTTTATGGACCACAGAGGAGGGGAAGTATGTGCTGATTGGTCCATGGGCAGCCATGGGCCGGCCCAGTAAAAAGCCCTATGAGTTTCCCCTCCAGTACGCAGGGCTGGCGCTTGGCCCTCAGGCTTCAGGTCTGCCCCGGCCTGAAGGTGGGGCTTCTCTGGGGGCTTGCCCCTTTCTGCCCAGGAGCCTGTTTGCCTCCCATAACCATACATGGCATCAAGCTGCTGTCACCAAGGGGTACCTGCAGGCCAAAACCCAGCTGTCCTCAGCCCCCCTCAGCTTCCCCTCCTAGGCACCTTGATGCCCAAAGTCCTGACAGGGACAGGGTGGCAGGGAGCTGGCATATCAGCACTGCCCTGAGGGTGCACACACCCAGCTGGGCTGTGACAGTGCCTGGGCTTGGTCCCAACTCCACTCAGAGACTAAAGTGAGAGCTGGGAGTGGGGAGAGGCCAGACAGCCAGAGCAAGCACCTCAGAGCCTGCAAGGGCAAAGCGGGCCTTCTAGGCCCCCTAGGAGTGCAGGGATGCCTGGGTCTACAGCCCCAGTTTGGACAGTTGCAACTGCACTAGGGAGGGGGGCTTCTGCCTGCTCTGTGGAGCAGAAGGCCCAGATCTGCAGCCAGGACTTGGGCAGCTGCAGCCCCACCAGAACACGGCTCCTGCCTACTCCCAGCTCCCAGAAGCACAGTAGTGCTTGGTTTGCAGCCCACAGCTTAGGCAGCTGCAGTTGCATCTTGGGAGCTCCCACCCCACCAACTTGGAAGGGGCAGGGCTCTCGCTTGTCCCTGATTTCTGCTGGCTCCATGGAGCACCTGGCCCAGCCCCCCTCACAGCCTGGGGTTGGAGCTCCAGGTCCTTTCTGGGCCTGGGCCAGTATTGTGGGCAGGAACGATGCTGCCACTAGCTCCCTGTGTGGCCCTCGTGCTCAGGGGTGACCCAGAGCTTCCCATCACCTGGTGTAACCCAGCCCAGCCTCACTGTGGTGGCTCCCAGGGCAGTGGGCTGCAAGTCGGGGGCTGTCCACCTCCTCCCTGTGCCCTCTCTGTAGGGTTCAGTGTGATGGCAACAGCCACACCAGACGGACCACCACTGCCAACACTATTATGTATTTAGCATTTCTCTAACACCAAAACATGCAGATAATATATATTCAAAATATAATAATTACAGATGATTCTAGATTGAGATGCAATGCATTCTACAATACAATGCATAGTGGTGGTACATATACACAAACATTGGCTATATGGGGCAGTTCAATAGAACAACTGCATGTAGTTGCCATGTTGGGCATATAGATTCCTGCTTTGAATTTTTCCCAAGTTGGCTGGAAATCTGGTTGTTGTTGTTGTTTTTAATGTAAAACATCAGGTTTCTAACTGTTGCCAACTAATTCAAAAAATTTTTTTCTTTTTTCTGTAAGTTATTAGGGTACAGGTGGTATTTGGTTACATGGGTAAGTTCTTTAGTGGTGATTTGTGAGATTTTGTTTTACCCATCACTGAGCAGTGTACACGGCAACATATTTGTAGTCTTTTATCCCTCACCCCTCTCCTACTCTTCCCCTCAAGTCCCCAGAGTCCACTGTATCATTCTCATGCCTTTGCGTCCTTATAGTTTAGCTCCCCCGAACATTTTTTAAAACACTATATGGACAAAAGAAAACATATCTATAAGCTAGATTTGGCCTGTGGATTGTTGGTTTGCAATCTCTGCCAGGTAACTGAGCCATTAAGTCTTGGGAATTGAACCCATAACTTCACTCTGGAGTGAGCAGAAGAAAATTTACATTGAATCTTGAAAAAAAAGTGGGGGGAAATGTACATAAGGAGAAGAGAGAGACAGTGGCAGACATACTACATGAAGAGGAAAGCATAAAAGAAGCCCCAAAGCAGGAAGGCTCATGGCGTTTGAACAAACATTGAAGAGATTAGTTTGGTTAGAAGAGAAAACCCATATGCTGAGGTGAGGCAAAGTAGCAAATGTTAAGAAGTGATGCTTGCTCATTTCTGCTTGCCAAAATAATTTCACAAAGACTCTGTGAAGACATGCAACTCTCCAGAAAGATGCTTTGAAAAGACAAAACAGGATAGACAAAAGACAAAACATGCCCCCACCCCCAACATCTCTTGCTTGAGTCACTGTATTCCTTAAGAGATAAATGACCCTAGACCTTGCCTTTCTCTACACTTAAGATAATGTGTGACAGGTTTAGCGATTATGCCTCTGTAATCTATAACAAATATACTCTTACACCCAAACTTTGATGTGATTCTGCTTTAATGTGATTTCTGAACAAGTCTGATGTGATTTTGCACGTACTGAATCTTCACTACCTGTACATGAGCACTGGGCTGAAATACTGTGTTGGAGCATTCTCATGGAGCCTCTTTAAAGGGTGGATCCCAGGCTATAGGTCCGAGTCTATAGTCCTCAGTAAGACTTCTGAATAAAACTAACTTTAAGCTTTTTTTTTCTTTAGATGAGAAAATTAGAGATAAGGTGTGTAAAACAAATGAAGGATCAGATAGACAAGGATCTTAAATATTAAGCTAAGAAATCTGGATTTTATTTCATAGGTAAGGAAGGCTTAGGGGTCTAGAGATTGGGTTTTCCAATAAAATTAACCCAATCTATTTGGAAGAGAAAGAGACTGCAGGAGAAGAGACTGGTCAGGAGACTTCACTATCTCAGGAGAACTGGTGGAGGCAAGAGGAATGGGAAGCTAGTGAATGAGACAGATCCAGGGCAGTGATAAACCCACAGGACGCATAATCTGCTTCCTCTTAGAAGATGTCAAAGATCAATCTTCTGTTTGGGGCCTTTGGTATTTGCAGGCCTCCTAGTGCAAATATCCAGGAGGACATTTGGAACCTGAGTTTAGGAGGCTGTCCAGAGATGCTGAGGCAGTTGGAGTGCTAGCCACACGAGGATGGCCCACAGACAAACAGCCCAAGGGAGAGGATTTAGAGAGAGAGGAAGCAAAAACCTGGGAAGGTGAATACCCAATATCTATGTTTCTTACAGCTTACTTCAAAAACCTTGCTAAATTGAGAAATCACTACCCTTGAATTTGTGATTAAGTGATCTCAAATAAAAATGCATTCTATTTTATTTGTATTATTGTATGTATCGCCTATTTTAAATGTGCTCATTTTAAAATTTAATCTCTTCAACCAGATTAGGTTTTAAGAGGAAAAAGGAAAGAAAGAGAGAGAGAGAGAGAGAGAGAGAGAGAGAGAGAGAGAGAGAGAGAGAAAGAGAAAGGAGCTTTGGAGTAGATATTGCCTTGTCAAGAGTAGTTAACATGGAGCCCTGTTAAGGGTCTGATAATTACCTGAAGGCTCTTTCCAGTCCCATAAGTAAATAACACCAGAGCTTTTGTCCAAAAATCCATTTTATAGCCAGGGAAACTGAAGGCCCTCCAATTCAGAATTCACTTGACAGCTATCGGCTGCTTTACCATGCAACCAGAGCTTGGCTCTCTGATAGCTTCACACCATGTTAGAAAGATGCCACCAATTAAAAATGCACCCACCTCAGAGTACAGAAATAAACTCTAACTTCTATGGTCAACTGATTTTCTTCAAAGGTGCCAAGCCAATTCAATAGGGAAAGCATAGTCTTTTCAACAAATGCTGACACAACTGGAGAGCCACATGAAAAATAATAAAATTGGACCCCTACTTCATACCATATAGAAAAAAACAACTAAAAGTTTATCATAGAGCTAGCTATGAAAGTTTAAGGTATAGGCCGAACGAGGTGGCTCACTCTTGTAATCCCAGCACTTTGAAAGGCCAAGGTGGGTGGATCATGAGGTCAGGAATTCGAGACCAGCCTGGCCAACACAGTGAAACCTTGTCTCTACTAAAAATACAAAAATTAGCTGGCCGTGGTGGCAGGTGCCTGTGATCCCAGCTACTTGGGAGGCTGAGAATCGCTAGAACCTGGGAGGCGGACGTTGCAGTAAGCCGAGATCATGCCACTGCACTCCAGCCTGGGTGACAGAGCTAGACTCCATCTCAAAAAAAAAAAAAAAAAAGTTTAAGGTATAAAACACTTCAAAGAAAAGACAGTAGTAAATCTTTGTGACCTTGGGTTACGCAACAATTCCTTAGATATGACATCCAGCACAGACAGTAAAAAAGGTTAATAAATTAAACATCACTGAAATTTTAAAAAATTTTCTGCTTCAGAGGACACCATCACAAACGTGAAAAAACAATTCACTGTCTGAGAGAAATATTTGCAAATCACATCTCTAATAAGAAACTTATACCCAGAATATATAAATAATTCTTATAAATTAATACAATGACAAACCAATCTAAAAACAGACAAAAGATTTGAATAGACATTTCTCCAAAGAAAATATATAAATGAGTAATATATATGTGTGTGTTTGTGTGTGTGTGTGTCTGCGTATATATATATATATATATATATAGAGAGAGAGAGAGAGAGAGAGAGAGAGAATGAATACATAAATATATAAATAAGCCAATCTAATAATGGGCAATTTGAATAGACATTTCTCCAAAGAAAATAAATAAATAAGTAGTAGGTCCATGAAAGATGCTCAGTCTCCTTATTCATTAGGGAAATGCAAATCAAAACCACAATGAGTTGCCACTTTATACCCACTAGAATGGCTATAACAAAAAAGAGACATATATGAGGCCAACAAATATATGAAAAAATGCTTATCCTCACTGATTATTAGAGAAATGCAAATCAAAACCACATTGAGATAACACCTCATGTCAGTTAGAATGGCAATCATTAAAAAATCTGGGGACAACAGATGCTGGAGAGGATGTGGAGAAACAGGAACACTTTTACAGTGTTGGTGGGAGTGTAAACTAGTTCAATCATTGTGGAAGACAGTGTGGAGCTTCCTCAAGGACCTAGAAATAGAAATTCTATTTGACTCAGCAATCCCATTATTGGATATATACTCGAAGGGTTATAAATTGTTCTACTATAAAGACACATGCACACATATGTTCATTGCAGCACTCTTTACAATAGCAAAGACCTGGAACCAACCCAAATGCCCATCAATGATGGGCAGGGAAAATGTGGCACATATACACCATGGAATATTATGCAGCCATAAAAAACGATGGGTTTGTGTCCTTCGTAGGGACATGGATGAATCTGGAAACCATCATTCTCAGCAAACTGATGCAAGAACAGAAAATCAAACACCACATGTTCTCACTCATGGGCGGGTGTTGAACAATGAGAATACAGGGACACAGGGAGGGGAGGATCACACATTAGGGTCTGTTGAGTTGGGCAAAGGAGGGACAGCGGGGGTGGGGTGGGGAGGTCGGGGAGGGATAACATGGGAAGAAATGCCAGATGTAGGTGACGGGGGGGATGGTGGCAGCAAACCACATTGCCATGTATGTACCTATGCAACAATCCTGCATGATCTGCATGTGTACCCCAGAACCTAAAGTACAATGAAAAAAAAAGACAGATAATAAATGTTGGCAAAGATGTGGAGAAAATCAAGAACCTCCACACATTGCTGGTATATATGTAAAATGATGCAGCCACTTTGGAAAATTCTAGCAGTTCCTCAAAAATTAAACATAGTGTTGCCATATAGCCCAGAATTCTATTTCTAGGTATCCACTGGAGAGAAATAAAAACATATTTCCATACAAAGATTTGTACCCAGATGTTCACAGAAGCATTTTTCACAAGAGCCAAAAGATGAAAACAGGCCCAGTGTCCTTCAACTGATGAATGAGTAAATAAAATGTGATTTATTCACACAATAGAATACAATTCAGCAATGAAAAGGAATAAAGTACTGATAGAGCTACAATATGGTTGAATCTCAAACATATTATTATGAGCCTGTCAGAAAAACTACAAATCTGATGATCCCACGTATATGAAATACCCAGAATAGGCAACCCAGGGAGATAGAAGGTAGATAAATGGCTGTCTAGGGCTGAGAGAGTTGGGAGGATGGGAAGTAACTGCTAGAGGGCATGGGGTTTCTTTTTGAGATGATGAAAATATTCCAAAGTAAAATTATGGTGCTGATTGCCCTAATATGATTACGCTAGAAGCCACTGAATTATATATTTTAAACATGAACAAACATTTTAAATGGGATGATGGCTTATAAATTATATCCCAGTGAAAGCTTAAATACTTTCATCTACAATGCGCTGCATGAAGTTTCCAGCACTAGCCAAACAGGGTCTCTTACTCTTGTTAGTCTCTTTTCTTTAAGATCTTTGCATTAGTTCTTCTTTTTATCAAGAACGCCTTGATTCTTTCTACCACAAACTGGCTTCTCTTATCTTCCAGAACAGCTTCAAGTTCCTGCCTCTCAAACATGCCAGGCTTGTTCCTATTTCATGCATTTGCAGTGGTGC